>JACXGI010000270.1:0-30757 GCA_016801175.1 Esox masquinongy
ATCTAACCGATAGCGCTCCATCTCCCCCACAAGTTCCGGCTCCTTCCCCCACAGAGAGGTGACGTTCCACGTCCCCAGAGCCAGCCCCGGCCGCCCGGGTCTGGTCCGTCGAGGCCCCTGGCCTTCACTGCCACCCATATAGCAGCGCACCCGACCAAAGCGGTTCCTCCCATGAGTGGTGGGCCCATAGGATGGAGACCCATTAACTCCATCATTTTGAATATGTTAAAACTCTCAAACTTCATTCGTCTAGCCCCAAATGACCAATCTTAATGTTACTTCATATTTTGCCTGTACCTAGGAAGATCTTTACATTTATATGAATGAAATCTGTTTGTGTAAGAACCATGCCACTGTTGACCAACAAACATGTGCAGGGCCTAGTTTTGTACATATTAGCACACAAGTCGTACACCAAAAATAATATTATAATTCAACTTGGTAGGTTTGTTTACAATCATGAAATAACCAAATGGGACCAAGCAATTTCCAATGAACCGCAAGGTGGCTCTATTCAGTTGGCCAGATTTGCAAGCTCACATTTCTTACTGTGTGAGTAAAAGTCTGAAAAGAGGTATGTAAGGTAAGCTCACAAATAAAATGTTTGCCATTGGAAGCCTTAAAGTCCACCATGATGGACAGTTTGAAAAATAATCCATGCCACAATTGCTACCACTGTTCATATGTGTTTCTCAGCGCAAATAAGGATGTCAAGTTCTGTTTGCTGAAACCCACTCAATGCTGCTTGCAGCTTTAATTTATGTTGTTCTTCTTCAGTGCCAGCCAGCCGAAAGTTGCCATTTCAAGTATACATGAATTGCTCTGGACTTCTAGCAAATTCTCCATAATGTCCAGGGATTCAATTATATCCAGAATTTAATGATATATTTTGCTCCAGTCTTGAGAAGATTGAAGTTCAAGTTCAACTCCGCTAACTGTCACACCAATTTAAGCAAGAAAGTAAATATGTTTGCATCATGAAGAGGAGAATAGCTTAGGCCTTCCACTAGGAGGGTCTAAAAACTGTTTTTTTTAATTGCGCACCACACACTCAAAATCATAGCCTACCAAAAACATAGCTTTGAATAATGGTATGAATAATATAAAGTTGTCAAATGGATTCGTTTTTTTGGCCACTGGGGCTGAGCCGGAGACACAAATAGCGACATGTGTCATTGGTATCAATGAATGGGGTGGCAGCCTAGCGGTTAGAGCATCTGATCAGCAACTAAAAACATTGTTTGATTCCTGAGCTGGGAACCATTAACCTTAATTGCTCCTGTAAAATTGCTCTGGATTAGAGCGTCCGCTAAATTACTAAAATTTCAACTTTTTATGCTGTCTATAGCAAGACAAGTTTCAACACGTCTGATTTAATAAAACTACTACTAGGGGTGCTTCCGTACGCCTTACCCACAGTATTGAATTTATTGCGGTTGAAGGGTCATGGATAGGTAAGTTTTCAGGCACAAACAGTTGTGCTCAAAAGTTTGCATACCCTTGGAGAATTGGTAATATATGTACCATTTTTAAAGAAAACATAAGTGAGCAGGCAAAACACGTCTTTTATTTCTTATGGGATTCACATTCAACTGTAGGTCATAACAGAATGGCACAATCATAAAACAAAACATGGCAACAAAGAAAAAAATGAACTGACCTCTGTTCAAAAGTCTGCATACCCTTAGTTCTTAATATTGTGTATTGCCTCCTTTAGAATCAATTATAGCGTGAGGTCTTTTGTAATAGTTGTCCATGAGGCCCCATATTCTTGCAGGTGGTATAGTTGCCCATTCATCTTGGCAGGAGACTGTGATGGCCACTCCAGAACCTTCACCTTTTTCTGCTGTAACCACTGGAGGGTCAACTTGGCCTTGTGCTTAGGGTCATTGTCATGCTGGAAAGTCCAAGAGCATCCCATGCGCAGTTTTTGTGCAGAAGAATGCAAATTGTCTGCCAGTATTTTCTGATAACATGCTGCATTCGCATTCATCTTGCCATCAATTTTCACAAGATTCCCCGTGCCTTTAGAGCTCACACACCCCCAAAACATCAGTGAGCCACCAACATGCTTCACAGTTGGGGTGGTATTCTGTTCACTATAGGCCTTGTTGACCCTTTTACAAACATAGCGCTTATGGTTGTGACCTTGTCACTCCAAATTACAGTGTGCCAGAAGCTGTGAGGCGTGTCAAGGTGTTGTCGAGCATATTGTAACCAGGCTTTTTTGTGGCATTGGCAGAGTAAAGGCTTCTTTCTAGCAACTTGACCATGCGGCTAATTTTTGTTCAAGTATCGTTGTATTGTGCTCCTTGAAACAACCACACCGTCTTTTTCAAGAGCAGCCTGTATTTCTCCTGAGGTTACCTGTGGGGTTTTTTTTTTGTATCCCGGACAATTTTTCTGGCAATTTCGGCTGAAATCAAGAGATCCCTGAAATTTCCACTTCTTAATAAGAGTACCGACTGGCATTTGCAAGGCTTTGGATATGTTTTTATATCCTTTTCCATCTTTATAAAGTTCCATTACCTTGTTACGCAGGTCTTTTGACAGTTCTTTTCTGCTTCCGATGGCTCAGTATCTAGCCTGCTCAGTGCATCCATGTGCGCGCTAACAAACTCATTGACTATTTATACACAGACAATAATTGCAATTTAAAAAGCCACCGGTGTGGGAAATTCACATTTAATTGCCATTTTCACTTGTGTGTGTCACCTTGTGTGTCTGTAACAAGGACAAACATTCAAAGGTATGTAAACTTTTGATCAGGGCCATTTGGGTGATTTCTGTTATCACAATGATTTAAAAAGGAGCCAAACAACTATGTGATAATAAATGGCTTCATATGATCACTGTCCTTAAATAAAAGAGTATTTTTGCATGATCAGTCATTTTCAAAATCAATGCCAACATTTCACAGTTTCTGCCAGGGTAAAGGTGTATTACCCACACCTGTGTCTTTTTAAATTGCAATTTTTGTTTGTGCATACATTGTCAATGAGTTTGTTAGCTCGGTGTGGTTGTTTCAAGGAGCAGAATACGACGATACTTGAACAAAAATGAGCTGCATGGTCAAGTTGCCAGAAAGAAGCCTTTACTGCACCAATGCCACAAAAAAGCTTGGTTACAATATGCCCGACAACACCTTGGCATGCCTCACAGCCTCTGGCACACTGTAATTTGGAGTGATGACAACAAAATAGAGCTTTATGGTCACAACCATAAGTGCTATGTTTGGAGAGGGGTCAACAAGGCCTATACAGAATACCATCATCACTGTGAAGCTTGGTAGTGGCTCATTGATGTCTTGGGGGTGTGTGAGCTCTAAAGGCACGGGGAATCTTGCGAAAATTGATGGCAAGATGAATGCAGCATGTTATCAGAAAATACTGGCAGACAATTTGCGTTCTTCTGCACGAAAGCTGCGCATGGGACGCCCTTGGACTTTCCAGCACGACAATGACCCTAAGCACAAGGCCAAGTTGACCCTCCAGTGGTTATCAGTCTCCTGACCCTAATGTCATCAAGCCACTCTGGGGAGATCTCAAACGTGCGGTTCATGCAAGACAACCAACGACTTTGCATGACCTGGAGGCTTTTTGCCAAGACGAATGCGCAGCTGAATTCTTACCACCTGCAAGAATTCAGGGCCTCATATACAACTATTACAAAAGACTGCATGCTGTCATTGATGCTGAAGGTGGCAATACGCAGCCTCTTGAGGGTAAATGGAGATTTCCGCCTATACTGCCATTGCCCTTTATAACTGCAATTTATGTGCACATATGTTGTCAGGACATGCACAGTGAAGGTATTCTGTATAAAATACACCTGGGAGATTATGAGGAATTCATCAGAATATAGATTGGAAGAAAAAAGGTTTTCATGCATAAGCTAAAACACACAAAAAAAACATTTTTACTTTTTCTATTCTTTCATGGACAGGCAAAAACTCAAATATTGACAAATGCTGCTATAAACACATCCTATGGTTACCCAAACAGGTCAACATTATCAGAAAACAATTGGGGATTGATAGACACAAGTGCTAGATCTGGGCAGCTATTTTAGTAAGTGATGTCAAGAGCCATTTCCAAGTGTCCTCTAACCTCAAATCTGTATATTACATCATTGCACTGTTTGATGTACATCTATAATGTTTTTAATGCTATTTGTTTAGTATAGAAAACTATTTTCTACAATAAAAACACAATCATTCGCATCCCATTGACTTTCCATGGGACCTTTGACCTATTGCGCAATGCGGATCGATATAGAGGCTCTTCCCCGCCTGGGAAATCTGCCTACCACTGAAGGGACAATCTAATTGGCTACTAGACTTGTCAATCCAACTAAGAGCTAGGCTAATGAAGGCTAACAGAGGCTAACACAGCGTTAGCAACGGAATGCTTCACCAATTACCACATCCAAAGCGTAAATACGCATTCGGACTCTCCGGACAATCGATATATTTTATCAGTCATACATGATCGGATAACATTGCCAATAGGCTGGTTAAGGTTCTAAGAACGTAACAATTCATTTGGTACCGAACTGGAAGCTTTATCTCAAGCACAGACCAAACCAGAGCTTACCTTGTAAGAGGAAAGTGTTCGACGAAAACGGATTTTCCAATAAAGATGTCGCCTCTTATATGTCTGGATCGATAAAGGTAAGTCCCAGGCATCCAAAATATATGTCCTTATGATCGATGGAGTGTCTGGCTTCATTGTAAATCAAACTTTCGACTCTGTTCGTTGGTATGATCTTTTGGTTACTCCAGGAAGTGGTGCCGGGAGGAGCACAAATCCCCCGCTGGGTAGTAAGACCAAGGCCAGAGATGTTGTACTCTACCGGAAAGGGGAGATTTGCAACTTTCAGAAACTACCGCAGCTTTTAGGATGGAACCGTTCTAAAGTTCTACTCATTTGAATCAATCCCTCTGATATTAGTACCCCAGATCTGGGCTACTTACCTTCAAGAGGTTTTAAGAACTAAGGGTATGCAGACTTTTGTACAGGGGTCAGTTTTTTTTTTTTTGCCATGTTTTGTTTTATGATTGTGCCATTCTGTTATTACCTACAGTTGAATGTGAATTCCATAAGAAATAAAAGACGTGTTTTGCCTGCTCACTCATGTTTTCTTTACAAATGGTACATATATTTTCAATTCTCCAAGGGTATGCAAACTTTTGAGCACAACTGTATGTCTCTTCGATAATATCATCTGTAAAAGGATTTAGGCTTAGCCTATTTTTTTGATATTTTTTTAGTATAGTATAGTACAAATAATAACACCTTTTTTTAATTGTAAATGTGGAGGAAAAAAATGGAAGTTGGCACGATGAAAGAAAATGTGTAAATAATGATTTCTCCCGAATGCAATTTTAATATGGTCCCTTAGCCTCATCTACATAATATTTCTCCAATGAAAGTAACTTAAAATTGTTTTTTGAAAACGGAACAAAACCGACAAACAAAAAGGGTGTACATTGCTCTCTACCTTCACCTGATTCTGTATATCTTGCTGTTGTCTATGTAGGACGTTTTTGGGGAGTGCTAGGTATGTATGGCTGGACCAATTCAGCGTGGTAAGTAGGAGCAAGTCCATGTAATGCTTTATAGGTTTACAATAAAACCTTAAAATCAGCCCTAGTCTTATCAGGCAGCCAGTGTAGAGAGGCTAATACTGGTGTGTCCACATTTTTTTGTTCTAGTTAAGATTCTTGCAGCTGTGTTCAGCACTAATTTAAGTTTATTTATTGATTTATCAGGGTAACTGGACAGAAGAGCATTGCAGTAACCTAATCTTGAAGTAACAAAAGATGTAAAACATGGATTTGTTTTTCTGCATAATTTTATTTTAATTTTTTGATAAAAAGTTTCGTATTTTTGCATTGTTCCGAAGATGGAAAAAAGCAGCTTCTGAAGTATATTTTACCGATGTTCATCAAAGGTTGACGGTAACGCCAAGGTTTCTCACAGTTTTTTGGGATACGACCATACAACTGTTAAGGTTCATTGTGAGATCTGCCAAAAAAATTATTTGTTTCTTGGGCCTAAAATGAGCATTTCTGTGATTTCTGAGTTTAAAAGCAAAAAGTTCTCTGTCATCCACTTCCGAATATCTGAAACACATGCTTCCAAAGCAGCTATTTTTGGGGCTTCTCCATGTTTCATTGAAATATGCAACTGTCATCAGCATAACAGTGAAAATTTACTTTGTGGTTTCAGATGACATCACCCCGAGGCAGCATATATAGTGAAACAGTGACAAACCCTGAGGGCCCTCTATGCCCTCAGAGAGGACCTAAGGATAGATACAAATCTCTTTATAGTTTTTATATATAATAATTTGTAATTTTGTTTTCATTGATTTAATCTTTTTTTGTCTCAATTGTAATGATCTTCTTGTTGAATTTCTTCAGTTTGTGTTGGAAAAAGAAGGGTTAATATCCAAGAGAAAAAACTTCCAATCATAATTTTTCTTTGGTAGTGTCTTTGTAGAAATTATCTAGCTGTGCTCAACGCTCATTGGCTAGGCCCTCAGGCTTTGAATGGAAGGCACCAGCCAACGTCATTGCCATTGACTTCAATTAGAGCAGCATTTGAAATGACAGTAGAATCAACCAATCACAAATTATCTTTTAATAGGTGGGACAATTGTATGACGCTTCATGGAACTCTAGAGGGCCTAAGCATACGTCACTAATTCAGAGCCAATAGCGAGCCTTATCTTATTTTCTCACTCTTGGGCCAGCTTGAGCCTACCTAGCAGGCTGACTTTTTGCAGTAAGTGTACCTGAGGATGGCAGTGGCCCGGCTGTCATCTACAGCTTTCTCTTTGTTGCTATCTCGTTCATATCATTTTGAATGCAATGTGTAAAATATTATTTCAACTTTAGATCACTGGTTGTCTGGTAAAAACAAAGGTAATGATGTTGCAATAGGAAGTACTGTGTATATGACATTTCTTGTTGTGGTGCATTTTTTTTATTGCATACTGGACATCAAATGCAACACTTCTCTCTGACAGCACATACTGTCCGTGGTCTTTAAACAATGTGAATAGTTGTGTGGTTGAATTTATTACACCACTATTTGAGAGACTGTTTTGGCAAATGTTTCTTTGAAATGACACAACTGTATTTTCTTCTAACGTGGTTCCTGATATCGATATTTGCAACCACTCTGTAGGTTTGCTGCTTCTGTGAGCCACAACCGAGGCGTGGCTTAGGACCGGTTGACTCTGCCATCAAAGAATGGCTTGTCCTACATAGGTCTGCAAAAGAAATTTCTCAAGTCATGCTCTGTATACACAGGCATCTGCATTCTCTATCTATATGTATGATGTCATTCTCTATCTATATGTATGAAGATCTTTTTCTGCTACTGAGGACCTAGCTCCAATAGTCACGGTTTGCCACTGTAGTGAAAGCAATAGTGGTCCCAAAACTGAGCCTTGAGGAACACCAAACATACATTTGATTTGTTAGAGGACATGCCATCCACACATATGAACTGATATCTTTCAGATAAATAAGATTTAAACCAGGCTAGAGTGTGTCCGTGTAGCCCACTATGGGTTTCCAATCTCTCCATGAGAAAGGAGTGATCAGTGGTGTCGAAGGCAGCACTACGACCAAGAAGGAGCAGGATGGATGCAGAACCTTTGTTTGAAGCCATTAAATTATCATTTGTCACCTTCACGAGTGCAGTCGCAGTGGTATGACGGGGTCTGAAACAGGACTGGAGCATTTCATTAATGTTATTTGTCTTCCGGACGGCATTGAGTTGTTTGGAAACAAAATTTTCTGTTTCCCAACAACAGGAGGTTTGAGGAACAGGAGGTTTGATATTGGCTTATAATTGTTTAATATATCTGGATCCAGATTAAATTTTTTTAGAAGAGGCTTTATTTCCGCTATTTTTAGTGAGTTTGGTACACATCCGGAGGATAAGGAGCAATTTATTATGTTCAACATCGGTGGACCAAGCACAAGAAGTAGCTCTTTAAGTAGTTTTGTTGGAATCGGGTCCAGTTGACAACTGGTCAGTTTAGAAATCATTACTAATTTAGACCTCACATAATTAAGCCCACACATGGGTATTTTTTAAAACAGGGGTTTTTCTATGCGTTTTGGCCTTTCGTCCACACACAAACTGTGTTTTAGATCACTGAAAACTGACCTTTTAAAAAACTCCTTCCACGGTGAAGACATTCAGAAACTACATTTTCAGTGTTGACGTGTAGATAGTTTTGGCTTGTAACTTCAGTGTGCGCCGGTAACTCCTTTGTTTGACATCAGGCGATTTTGTGCAATGTTGGACTTAGCCAAAATAGTGCTGGTTTTAATCTTGCAAACACTTTTTACATGTTTACACATAAATGTACAGTTTTTCCCCCACTATATTGAGGAACAGAGGCGTCAGAATGTGCTACAGAGGTCACTGCAACATCCAACACTCACGCCATTGTTGTTAGCCTACCCGAACCGGTAGTAACTTTCTTTCAGGCTTCTGATTGGCCAACATGGCTTTAAGGTTAGGGTTATATCATCGTGTGTTGATCTGGGGTTTCCTATGTGACAACTGTGTCTTTAACCACTATGCCACTAAGCTATACATGTGTAGAGATGTGGTGTCGGTACACTTCTGCATTGTTAAACCAATTAGTCGAAACTCCACGGTTCTCGAAAATACTTCCCCACGTTAGCTAACATCCAAACCAACAACAGGTGTACCAAGGTCGCTACACTACATTCAATGTGTTAAATTAGAAAGAGATTACTGTAGATGGCTAGCTATACAGTAATGAGAACAATGACTCCAGTCACTCCATGGCTGGTTCCACCACGCTATGTGAACTAAATCGGAATCAAGAGGAATGTGTTTGTTGCCAGTGCAGTTCGTCCATCGCAATGTAACCATAAACAGTTTTACTTTAGGCTAACTATAATGTAGCTACTGAAGCTTGTAGCCAGTGAAGTTTTAGTCTGGCTGTACAGTACCTATAATGAAAACAATGACTCCAATCACTCCATGGCTGGTTTGTTTATTTAGAAAACAATGACAGCTGAATAGCCATCCATTACGCTATGTGAACTACGCTATGTAAATCAAATGCTATATGTCCCTTTTCGGTGCAGTTTGTCCATCGCAATATAACTGTAAACAGTTTTATTTTAGGCTTACTATAATATAGCTACTGAAGCTTGTAGCCAGTGAAGTTTTAGTCTATCCTGAACAAATCCTAATGCCTGATTTGTTTTGTCGGTGGCGAGGATCAAGTGCCGGTCGCCTACTTTACGTGGCAGTCTGCGTCTCTAACCACTATGCTATTTAACAATGGGTAGACAGTCAGTCACTCACTCACTCAGCAACAGACAGTTAGTCTTCTTGGTCGGCTCCGCTTATGCGGTCTGGCAAAAATACCTGTGTACATGTGGACTAGGCCTAAGGGAACTTATTGAGCGATACAGGGTAATAAAGTGTCCCCATTGATACTAGGTCAGGAAAGTTCTGTGCATTCTCAGGACAACTGAGTTTTGAGGATTATACCTATTTAAGGAGTCTGTTATTTGTTTTTTAATGGTGATGATCTTATCATCAAAGAAGTTCATGTATTCATCAGTGCTGAAGTGGAGACCCACTTCACTTGTTGAGCATTGCTTTTTCATTAACTTTGCAATTGTATCAAAAATAAATTTAGGATTGTTTGTTCACCTTAATCAGGCTGGAGAAATAGGCTGATCGAGCAGATGTGAGTGCTTTCGGTATTGCACTTTAATGTCTTTCCAGGCAAGTCCAAATACCTGCAACTTGGTGGAACACCACTTTCGCTCCAACTTTCTGGAGGCTTGCTTTAGTGCTCAAGTATTGTCTGTGAACCAAGGAGCAACTTTCTTGTTGCATATTTCTTGTTTTCAGTGGTGCAACCATTTCTATGGTATTTCTCAGTGTTGAGTTTAGATCCTCGATTAGATTGTTTGCGGATTTATTTAATCTGTCATCGAAGAGCGAGCCTGGAAGTATATCAAAAAATCTTTTGGTAGTCCGAGAATTTATATTACAGCTTTTTAAAGACATTGTTTGGTGTGCAAGTGGGTTTGTTATTGTAATGGTAACAGTAATAAGACAGTGGTCCGATATTCCAGGATTATGAGGAAACATAATTAGATCCACAATATCTATTCCTTGTGACAAGACTAAGTCTAAGGTATGATTGTGACAGTGCGTAGTCCCCAAGACATGTTGGAGAAAACCCATTGAGTTAATTATGGCTTCAATGACCTTTTGAAGAGGGTCATTGGACTTGTCCATCTGAATATTGAAATCACCAAAAATTAGAATAGTATCTGCAATGACTAAAAGGTTAGACAAGAATTCCGGAAACTCACTGAGAAACATTGTGTATGGCCCAGTGGGCCTGTAAATAGTAGCTATGAAAAACGATTTTTCAGCCTGGTTAGCTTTCATGATTAATCTTCAAAGGACTAAAAACCTGTGATGTATTTAGGAGTACATTTATATTTTGTGTCATACATATTAGCAACACCCCCCCACCCCCCCCTTTTTCGGGATGAGCGGGGGATATGATCGCTGGAGGAGGTGCCTCATTTAGGGCAGTAAATTCATCAGGCTTTAGCCAGGTTTCACACAGGCCAATTACATCCAGTTTATGATCAGTTATTAATTAATTTACTGCAATTGCCTTTGAAGCAAGGGATCTAACAAGGAGTCCCATTTTGAGATGCGTGGTAATAGTCATTTTTATTCATGACCAAAGTGGAGGAAGGCTTTATCTTAATAAGGTTTCTATTGTTAACTTCACCTTGTTTCACTTTTCTCAGCCTGGAGCGAGTCAAAGTCTCAATAAAACTATGTTAACTGGTCTGGCTTATTGACAGACTCTTTCTCTTTTGCATTATCTGTTCTTTTGGCCAGCCCCCCCGTGCTGCTCCCTGGGAGGCCTTAAATGCCTCCTCTGACGTGGTCCCAAGGGGAGGCAGGTGTGTAGGGGCGTGACTGGCCAAGCTGGTAGGTTCATGGTCGCACCACATCACTTATACATACAGCTCCGGAAAAAATTAAGAGACCACTGCACCTTTTTCTTTCCTTTCTAAAAATGTCGAAACGAAAGGTTTTGAGTGAGGAGCAGAAGGGTTACAATTAAGAGACCACTGCAAATTGAACGCTTCTGTTCCTTACTCAAAACTTTCCTTTTCAACTTTTTTGGAAAGGAAAGAAAAAGGTGCAGTGGTCTCAATTTTTTCCGGAGCTGTATTTGAATCAAGTGCATGGGTGCCAATATTTTTGGCTACAGCTATTTTTACAGTTCAAATATATGCATCTATCTAAAAGCAGGGAGATGTTTGTTAACAGTTAATGGTTTAGATGATGGGCTGAGCATCGTCTAATTAGTCTCAGTGATAGATTGCCGGTTGCTCAAGGCCACAGCCTGGAAAAAGAACTGTTCAGGTGGCAGGACTTTTTGGTCATGATTGACCTGAACTGCCAGCATGCCCTGCGATTGACAGTGAGTTAGCATCAACCCTGCCTGTACCCGTTGTAATCCTAGAACAATGGGGGACCACAATGGAGGGCAGGTAGGAGCCAATGACCCTTTCCACAGACTTTGCATTATGTTGCAGTTTACCTCTGTAGCAAGCAGAAGCTGACCCAATGAGCATGGAGCTGGTGAAAATGGATTCTAAGATTGATTTACAGAGCCGAGTTGATTAGAGCTGGACACATTGAGCTGGGAGAGTGGTTTACAGATGTTATGGGATGATAGCGTTGAAAGCTTTCAATTAAAACAGTATCCTTGCATATGTCTTTGGGATGTCAAAATTTTGGAGGATGTAGTCGAGACCCGTGTGGATAGCACTGTTTACAGACCTGTTGGATCAGAGTCACAGTTGGTTTCAGTGATTAGTTTGTGATCAGGACTAGTTCAGACAGAAAACGGCACGTTTTAGCGTAGCTAGTACAGCTAGGAAACCCGAGTGGTAATTGTTCAGCAACACATCATCTGATGCAGGATTGATCCTATCAACAGGTTAGATCGTATACATGTCTACTTAATCATCAGGTCACTCACTCAGTCGGATGTTGATGGTTGTACTAGCATGCGGGTGCGCATCCACCAACCACTCCTGCCTCCACCTGTTCGGTTCTGTGTTTCTTGTGGGGGGGATCTGTACTGCGTTCATTGCCATGGCAATTGCATTAATAATATCAAGTAGTTCTGTATACACTATCATGTATTGGTAATGAGGTACTCTAGAGGAGCAGAACCCAATGCCAGGATATTGCGTAAGTTCTCAAATAAATGGATAAACTAATACATGGTGTTTTCTGCCTAAATTAGTTTAACCATTTATTAGAAACATGCACCACGATAATTTCGTACAGGTCTTGGCATTAGGTTCTGCTCCTCTGAGGTAACTCACTGCCATCACATGATGGTGTATACGATATTACTAATTACAATATCAACACCATCATATCATTAATAGCAACCCCCATAGACAATGAGCAAGGTACGCAGTACCAATCCCCCCCATGAAAAGGAAATGCATAACCAAACAGGTGGAGGCAGTTCTGGTAGGTGGCTTTGCACCCGCATGCTAATAAGACCAGAGCACATCAGACTAAGTAACCTGACAATTATATAGTCAGTATGAAATCTGATATTGTGAAAGGAGCAATCTCAGGCATCAGCTGATACGTCGCTTACCAATGACCACTCAGATTTCCTGTCTGAACTTGCTATGCTAATAAGTTCAATCGTTTTCATGATGACCAAGATGACAGTCAAGGCATTACAAACAAGTCCTACAGATGCTAGATTTTTCACACCTGGACCACTGCCTAGTTATATCTTTTAATGCCCCAAGAAAGGTCATAGGTAAACTGCAGTTGGCACAGAAAAGAGCAGCACGTACAGCCCTTAAATGTGTGTTCAGAGTCAATGACATGCAGGTCAACCTCACCTGTCTTCGAGTAGCTGTAACGTCTGCCCCGCATGGCACAGCGGCTCCCCTTCCTCTCCGGCGCTCCACCTCGCTGGTATACTAACCACCGGCAGGAGAGTGATGGCAGCAGCGCATCCCGAGGATGCACCTGTTTCCAATCACTGTTTAGTTGTGTTTATATTCTGTTGTTCACCCACTGCACCTCACGGATTATTGTTTGTCTGTTAGCTACCGTGCTGGTGCGCTTATTTTGAACTTGCAAAAGAAAAGAACTTAAAGTAAACATTTGAATCGTTCGTTTTGTTTCTTTTTCCTTTTTGCCTCTCTTTTATGCACTTGTTATACTCGCACCATCACAGTAGAAGACAAATTGACACATCACTATTGGTTTTTGTAGTTAGTGTTGATGTGTTAAAGGACCCACACTGTCAGTTAACACAACTTAGACAACTATCAATACCACCCAGTAGGCATTCTTCCAGAAGTCTCTAATAGTCCTCAAGTCCAGAACAGAAGCTGGTAAACAGCCAGTACTAAATATGACTGCATGAAACTTTCTGCCCCCACAGGTAACAAAGGTTAGCAAAAAAACCCCTGATAAAACAATAGTAGCAGAACGGGGACTGTGGAATGACAATATTTTTTCTATATAGATTGCGTTATATGTTCTTGCCATTGTGTGCATTCAGAATGTAGATGTTGCCATTGCTTCTGCTGCAGCCTAATAAATTAACAAACACCGCCCTTTCTTATCCCTTTTTATAGTCATCATCTCTGGGACCTTATCCTGCTCCTCTTATTGCTTTTTATATTGTCAGCTGCCTTACCCTTTTTTCCACTCATCCCTGGAATGGCTATTTACGTCTGAGATGATGGATGAATGTGGATGAGGTACCTCTTTAAATGGCATTTCATGTGGAGGGTGTACACCTCCCAGTAGAGATTACAATGACGTAATAGAAATTCTTGCACAGAATGCGTGTGTGCGAGTGTGTTTTATGAGGTTCATAATAGGTTGTCCCACGAAGTGGGGAGCATGCAGCTCAATGTCCCTGCAGGTATCCCGAGCCGGGCTCTGCCTTCTGTTTACCGCTTGCGGATCACCACACCTTCAGCATGCGACAGCAGCAAACCAGGCTCAGGCTGCTACAGTGTTGTGTTCCACCTGCAGCAGTAGGGTTAGATCATCAGTATGCACCGCAAGCCGTGGCAGAACTATTTCTCCGACAGGGGGGCTGCCTCTTCTCTGTCTGCCCGTGGTGTATCTGACAAATGAAATACAAGCATGGGGGAAGAGAGGAGAAAGAGGGAGGTATGAGGTGAGCGGTGCGGGGAGGCGGCCATTAGATATCAGGAGGAAGGGGCTGCGGATGAGTATCCACGGAGTAGAGCTCATTAAAGGAGCCAAAACACGAGGAACGTTTACACTGGCTGTCTGAAGTAGAGAGTAAAGGGGAGAGGTAGGGGGAGATAAACAGGAGGGCAACTGGCCGCAAGGCTCTAAATTAGGATTTACTGTCAATTAGGCAAATGAGGAGCGGGTCAGCTCGGTTCCAATGACTTGATAGGATCCATTTATTGGATCTACTATATTTCATAATGTAAACAATACTATAGACAGAATCTGATCGATACTTTGCCATCAGAGCCCATCAATGGAATGTGAAAAAGCATTGTATATTGTTTTTTGATTTTTTTATAAATGATTTTTTTAAGAGAGATCCAGAAGGCTGAATAGACAGAAAGAGGTAGATTGTCCTTGTGTAATACCATTAAATGTATGATGCTTCCGTGACAGCCATATAGTCTTCTTCAAATGCATTTTACATAACAGATATCAGATTCATTTATAAATTATTAACTTGGAATCCTATTTGACAGCTGAAATCCGTATAGATACCTTTTGAAAAACTGGGCCTCATAAATGTAATATGCCCCTCTTATCTATTGATCTATTTTCTCTATCTCATTATTCTCCTTTCAGTCTCTCTCTTCTCTGCCTGTCTGTTGCACCTTTAATCCTGGGACACTTTTCCACAGATACTCCCTGTGGTTACTGTGTCACAGACATTGTACCACCCGCAAAACACTCGGTCTGAACAGAAAACATCTGGGGCTAGAGCCGCAAAAGCCTGGGTCTGGTGATGTCCCTGCTCTGTAGGAGTGTTCATTCAAGCAGCCCTTTACTGCCATTGCCTCAGGTTCATGAGGTGCGCTGGGGGTGGAACCCCCAGCTACATTGTTGACATGTTATGTTCCATTACTGTCAGACTTAAGAAATTCAGCCTGCTGATCCACAACACGTTTTAATCAGAGTGTCAAATAACAAGAACCTATTACAGAATGTTGTGTGCCATAAGTGACAGAGCTCATGAAGGGAGCAGAAAATAACTGTCAAAAGACCTGCATAACAAGGTAATGGAACTTTATAAAGATGGAAAAGGATATAAAAAGATATCCAAAGCCTTGCAAATGACAGTCAGTTTTTTCAATCACTTATTAAGAAGTGGAAATTTCAGGGATCTTTTGATACCAAGCCAAGGTCAGGTAGACCAAGAAAGATTTCAGCCAAAACTGCCCGGAGAATTGTTCGGGATACAAAGAAAAACGCACAGAAAAAATACAGGTCTGCTCTGGAAAGACGGTGTGGTTGTTTCAAGGAGCACAATATGACGATACTTGAACAAAAATGAGCTGCAATGGTCGAGTTGCCAGAAAGAAGCCTTTACTGCGCCAATGCCACAAAAAAGCCCTGTTACAAAATGCCCAACAACACCTTGACATGCCTCACAGCTTCTGGCACACTGTAATTTGGAGTAACAAGACCAAATCAGAGCTTTATGGTCACAACCATAAGCGCTATGTTTGGAGAGGGGTCAACAAGGCCTATAGTGAATAGAATACCATCCCCCACTGTGAATCATGGTGGTGGCTCACTGATATTTTGGGGGTATGTGAGCTCTAAAGGCACGGGGAATCTTGTGAACATTGACGGCAAGATGAATGCAGCATGTTATCAGAAAATACTGGCAGACAATTTGCATTCTTCTGCACGAAAGCTGCGCATGGGACGCTCTTGGACTTTCCAGCATGACAATGATCCTAAGCACAAAGCCATGTTGACCCTCCAGTGGTTACAGCAGAAAAAGGTGAAGGTTCTGGAGTGGCCATCACAGTCTCCTGACCTTAATATCATCGAGCCACTCTGGGGAGATCTCAAACGTGCGGTTCATGCAAGACGACCAAAGACTTGACTCTAGGCATGACCTAGAGGCATTTTGCCAAGATGAATGGGCAGCTATACCACCTGCAAGAATTCAGGGCCTCATAGACAACTATTACAAAAGACATAATTAGAAATGGTTATACTAAATAGTGAAGAATCATTGAACCTGTACATAAGCATAGAGTTGACATTTTTCGGTTTCTTCACTCACATTAGCTTTTGCTTTCTATATTCATAAGATTGATTTGAATCCATGTGACTATCATCAGTTGCTGATCTGTTTAGATCGGACTAAACAGGCAAGCTAGTCATCTATCTAGCCATTTTTCCCTAAAATGACAGATTATGACAGGGCAAGGTGCTGTGTGCCATGTTTTCAACTTATTGTTAACCTTTCTGAGCACTACATGTTTTCATTGCAAGTCAAAATACAAAATTGTATTAACATATTATGTAAATGTTATTTAAATGAAACTGTTGTCACAACAATTCTGAGGTCTGAACAGGCCTAATGTTGAGAGATGATGAATCTTGTTTTCGAGTGAAAAAGATTTTCTGACTCAATGATGAGCATATTTCCCAACTCAAGACACCCCATTGAAGTTCTGGTTAGGGTGTGAGTAGGTAGGTTCAAGTACTAACCCTGGCGAAATATTCTCTGAGGGCATGATTCCCAAGCTCTGTAATCACCATTGAGGCAACCAATAACATAATTTCCGCTAAGCATAAATAGCAAGTTATATCCCATCTCTTTTCAATCCTGACTGAATATTAATGTGTGGATCATCACTGACCTGATGTGCAGAGTGAAGATGATCAACTTTGTCTCTCAGGATTATGAGACTCTTGCATAGTATGCCGGTGTCTACTGTCCCTCAGGTTACAAAACCTCAGATGGTTGAGCATCGCCTGAACCCAGGTTGGGATAGCCTGGGTTATGGGTGACTATTATAGGGCCAGGGATTGTAAATCATGCGATACTGTGTGTTGTTTCCAGGTTACAAGGCCCTGTTAAAGTGTCTGTCAGGGAGGTTCTGCAGCAGGGAGCTCATTGGCATCATGGGACCCTCAGGAGCTGGCAAGTCCACTCTGATGAACATACTTGCTGGGTACAGGTGAGACATTGGCTTTGTTGGGTTTGAATAGGTTGGGTGCAGATGAAGCATTAGTATTTTGTTAAGTGTTTTAAATGTGTCTAGTCTGAGGTTGACAAGTGGGGAGAGTGTTTGTTGGCCTGGGTTCAACTGGACTGTGGTGGACTGGACATTTCTGCAAATTTACTTGTATTCTGTGTGTTTCTGTATTTGGTAACAGAGAGACAGGGATGAAGGGTCAGATCCTGGTGAACGGGCGGCCGAGGGACCTGCGTAGCTTCAGGAAGATGTCCTGTTACATCATGCAGGACGACATGCTGTTGCCGAACCTGAGCACGCGGGAAGCCATGATGGTGAGGTCACTTTAAATGTTTACGCCATGATGCTGAGGTAACTTTAAACATTTATGCCTTAATGGTGAGGTCACCTTAACTCCCTGAATGTAAGTACCCCATATTTGGGATACCTCTGTAACTTAATTAAATTAAGTCTTATACAAGAACGGTAGGCCCTATCTGGGAATCCAGGGTGTCTGCTGAAAGCTGAGAGTCTTTTCTTTCCCGTGGTGCCTTCCAATCTTTGGTGTGACTCACTAGCATAGAAATCTACCATGTTGTTATTACACATAACCTATTACAGGATTAATTTGGATCCTTGTGTGTACAGTAAACCTCTGAATCATTAAAATAGTAGATCAGGGTTTTGTTTCACTAGGGCCCTGCATTTTACAATGGATACACTCCCTCCCTGAAAAACAGAAACAACTCCTAAACCACAGTTATTACAATACTCTTTCAATGTGCTGTAGTTTCTGCATTATTATTATTTATTTTTTTTGAGGGATAAGGGAAGCTTGACTGGCTTTTGCATGCAACGGTTTTACTGACAGTCAGTACAGTTCAGTTGTGTTGGGAGGACAGTTATGGCTGAAATTGTATTAGTCCATTTGCATCGAAGGGTTTTTAAACATGTAGGCCGTGAAGGTGAGGTCACCTTAAACATGTAGGCCATGATGGTGAGGTCACCTTGAACATGTAGGCCATGATGGTGAGGTCACCTTAAGCATGTAGGCCATGATGGTGAGGTCACCTTAAACGTGTCAGGCCATGAGGGTGAGGTCACCTTAAACGTGTGAGGCCATGATGGTGAGATCACCATAAACGTGGAGGCCATGATGGTGAGGTCACCTTAAACGTGTCGGGCCATGTTGGTTAGGTCACCGTAAACGTATCGGGCCATGATGGTGAGATCATCTTAAACGTGTCAGGCCATGAGGGTGAGGTCACCTTAAACGTGTCAGGCCATGATGGTGAGGTCACCTTAAACGTGTAGGCCACGATGGTGAGGTCACCTTAAACGTGTCAGGCCATGATGGTGAGGTCACCTTAAACGTGTAGGCCATGATGGTGTGGTCACCTTAAAAGTGTTGGGCCATGATGGTGAGGTCACCTTAAGCATGTAGGCCATGATGGTGAGGTCATCTTAAACGTGTCAGGCCATGATGGTGAGGTCACATTAAACGTGTCGGGCAATGATGGTGAGATCATCTTATATGTTTCAGGCCATGTTGGTGAGGTCACCTTAAACGTGTCAGGCCATAATGGTCAGGATTGCGGAATTGCTCTGAAATGTAACTAAAGCTTCCAAAGCTTCCTTTGGGGACCACCATGTTGGGCACAATTAGGGTTAACTGTTTTGCTTTTGGACAGTCAACCCTCACATGGCTTGGTGATTCGATAAAACAACCTTTTGGGTATTGGTCAGATGCTCTTACCGCTAGGCTACCTGGCAACCCAAGGCCTACAAGTAGCTTGTAACAATTAGACATGATGTACATGAGGCCATGATGGTAAGGTCACTGTTCGACACATGGTGGTTGGCAAAGACCAATTAGTGTCCGTTTTGTGATGTTGTACTCATTATTTTAGGTGGCTGCCAATCTGAAGATGAAGGAAAGCATGGAAGTGAAAAAGGAACTGGTGAGTTAATCTATGTACTGTAGAGTAATATCAGCAGATTGACTTCAAAGAAAGGCCTCACATCTTGTGGTTCACATGTATATGCTTGACTTGGGCCGGAACGGCAAACAGCTTTCTGGTTCCTATATGGGCAAGCCTTATTAACACAGACGTTTTCATGAACATAGTCTAATATGTCAGTTCCTACACTTATTTTATCCCAAGTCAAGCGCTGTGTAAATGGATGGGTCTCTCTGCATGTCTTCCAATCAGGTGGATGAGATCCTGACAGCCCTTGGATTGCAGGAGTGTGCCCAGACCCGAACAATCTCTCTGTCAGGGGGGCAGTGTAAGAGACTGGCCATTGCCCAGGAGCTGGTCAACAACCCCCCTGTAATGTTTTTCGATGAGCCTACCAGGTATGAACACACTTGGTGTACAGACAGACCTGGGTACACCGTGACACTCGGACACGGAGGAAATGCCGCTTTGTTCTAATGGGTTGGGAAACTGCTTTGTTTGCTGCACTGCGTAATAGTCTGGACAGGCTAACATTTGTCCTCTTTTGTCCTCTCTTTCTGTTTCGGGCTGTTTCTTTGACTCTTCCTCTCCCAACCCCCCTCTCTTCTATCTCTCAGTGGTCTGGACAGTGCATCTTGTTTTCAGGTGGTCTCCCTCATGAAGTCTCTGGCTCAGGGAGGAAGGACAATCATCTGCACCATCCACCAGCCCAGCGCCAAGCTTTTTGAGATGTTCGATAAGGTAACTCAATTCTTTAGAATTAAATGGAACATGCCATTCAAAGTTAAGTATATACAGTATGATCAGTATGATCGGGATGTACACAGGCATTAGTTTTGCCTCTGCTCCAACATTTGTTGGCCCACAACTGGCTCTATACTTGCCTTCTCCTATTCTAGACTTCCATATCCAGGTCAGTTGTTATGTAAAGCCATTAGTGTCACCTAAAATGTATTTAGAGACTGATATTACTTCAGGTAAAATACTTGTCTCTGTGTATCCCAATTTAGCTGTACATCCTCAGTCAGGGCCAATGTATTTACCACGGCACTGTCCCCTACCTGATTCCTTATCTGAAGAACTTGGGCCTTCACTGTCCCACCTACCACAATCCTGCAGATTTCAGTGAGTCAGCAAAAAATCTCCTGTTCGTCTGTTCCGAGCACTTGTTCTTGGCTCACGACTAACACATTGTGTCCTCTCTGTGTGCCCCCCCCATCCAGTCATCGAGGTGGCCTCTGGAGAATACGGTGACCTGAACTCGGTCCTGTTCGAAGCAGTGCAGGGAGGCCTCTGCTCAGAGGAGGGCAAGAAGAACTCCAGTGACAAGAGTGACCCGGCGTCGCAACAGTCCAACAGTCACAGCGTTAGTGGCACCACACGCTGACCTACAGGACCCATTGCAGTTCATGACCTTTAACCCGCTCAGCTGTACACAACACAGTCGCACATACAACAAAAAGTCAAGGAAACAAAGTAGAACATGAGGTGTACATGTACATATTATTAATTTAGCGTACACTCTTATTTCATGTTCGTACAAACACACACTGTAAGGGATCTAACTGACTGCAACATTTTTACACAAAATGTGTAAGGGATCTAACTAACTGCTTAATGTCTTCTGTTTGTCCGTCCATCCCCAGGATACACAGTATACAGGAACAATGGAGAAACACAGCTTTGCCACCAGTACCTGGTCACAGTTCTGCGTCCTGTTCAGAAGAACCCTTTTGACAATATGCAGGGATACGGTAAAGAATTCCAATTATAATAATGGTCACAATCATTATTATAATGGTTGTGCGTGTGTGTGTTGGTACATAATGTTTGCATGAAATGATTACTCAACTTAAAACAGAATGTGAATCAGTAAATGAATCCATCCGGAGTATTTGCAAAGAAGCTGTTTAGGGATGTGCATTGGACAAGACTTTACTACCCGAATAGTATGTGCAGGGTTGGGTAGGTTACTTTTTAATTGTAATCCATTACAGTTACAAGTTACCTGTCCACATTCTTAATCAGTAAAGTAACTTTTTTATTACTCAAACTCAGTAACGGAATCTGATTACTTTGAATTACTTTTAGATTACTTTCATATTAAGAGGAATTAGAAAACAAATAGGAATAGCCAATAACCAATTGAACACCTTTTGCGGGATCAATCAATGTTAGAGTTTACATAGCTGGCCAAAAACGGAATACGCATTTTACCTTGTGGGTTATGCACAGTGCCTTTGGAAATGGTTTCTAAACCATTGCTTTCTACTTTAGTATGATTGGGCTACATCTCTACATTACACGCTAAAGGTTTGACAGATATTCAGTCATTCCAATTAATCCAATAACCCTTGATCTTCCAGAATCTGACTTTTTATCTGAACATAACCCAAAATCTAAGGATGTGTTAGCCTATTCTGTTGTTTGTGTTTTATTCATGTTTTTAATTGCTTCAAAACATTGTTGAAAAATAAATGGCAATTTCTCAAAAAGGGTATTGACATTATTGTATATGAAAATCAAGATATCCGTAGCTTTTTGCGCATACACTAAATCTGCTGTAGTCTGATGTTTTGCTCCATAACCACCAACATTGTCCAAATGTTGCAGAAACCCCAGTCACATGAATGCATCCACAAATAAGTTCTACCCACGCGAACGTAACCTGCAATTAATAGGGCCATCAGCGATGGATTTTCAAAACACAAATTAATGAAATAAACTGTGATTATACACCTGCACTCTTATTTTAAAGTCAATGTTGTCAGCAGCCAATGATAACCAATGAACACAATTTGCTGAGATCCAAAGCAGGCAGAATCAAATGTTGATTCTGTTGAGGTGGTTGCATCAAATGCAAATCATCATCCTTTGGCAGAGTGCTTCCCGACACACCTTTTTTCCTCAAATATCTGTTTGTTCAGGATAGATAAAAACTTCGCTGGCTACACGATTCTCTTGTCTTTTCACTTGACGAAAAAGTCAGTTATCGTCATCTATATTGACAGTTATTGTATCAATGTCATTCACGAATGGCTAATAAGCTGTTAAAAAGGCAAAAGCCATACAGTTCATTGCTATTTGTGGAGGAGGTAAACTTAATAAGAAACGTTAGTCAGTTTAACACAATGCTTAATGATGTCTAGCGAAATATTCTAACTTGGCGTAATATTAATGCGTGACAAAATGATCTAATGTTGAAATGCTATACCAACTCTTGAAACATGTGTAGCTCCGTGGTGTAGTGGTAGACCCGAGTGGGAGGCCCGAGTTCGAATCCAGGGAAGGCGACCCCATAAAAAGAATAAACACATTTTAAATATATTTTTAAAAACATATTTGGGATACATTTAAAAATAACAAAAATTGGCCAATTAATGTATTTAAGGAAATGTAATAAATACATTTAGAATACATTTACAAATATATTACCAAATGGATATAAAATGTAACAAAAAATGTTGGAGATACATTGAAAATGTATTGGAAAATACATACTAAAAATATTTTACAACACATTTGGGAAATATATTTTTGAATGCATTTTAAAAATGTAACATCCGGCAGACCATGTCTCAAACCCATGATGTTTGGCTTTCAGGTCACGTGTGTTACTCCAAACAGGGTTATTTGTTTCAGAGGGGTGAGTTGTGGTCTTACCAACGTTGCTACAGTACGCTAGAGTATATTGGTGACTCCAAAATTAAATGCATTTTGTAAATGTATATCTATAAATATATATGTATTTCAACACCTCAGTGATGTCATCAATATGTCACTAATGATGAACATTTTGAAAGTTTTGTTTGTATATTCACTGTGTCAAGACAAATGCGCTGCATTTGTTTAGAAAATCCGGTCCTATTTTTGGCTGTAATATAATATTGATTTCAGAAAAAAAAACCTGGGTTACACCTAAGGGACCCCACAGTCCTTGCCAGGCCCAATATCCACTAAAACCTGAGGCCTGTAATGGAATAACACCTGTATTTAGCTGTAAAAGAGATCTTGGTCTCAGTTTGTGTTCCTTGTTGAAATAACTGTAAAATCATTTTCAGGTCAGCTGTGAAATGAAAAAATATAACAATATAACAAAATATAACAATGTATTTCACCTTTTATTTTTGAAATGTATGTCAAAATGTATAAATACATTTAAATTTTGTCCAAATGTATTTCTAAACAATTAATGTTCACAATCCAAAATGACATGACATGTCATTTTGGATAAAGGCCTACAAGCCACAGTATCTCGCACCCACTGTGAAATTTGGTGGAGGATCGGTGATGATCTGGAGATTCAGCAAGGCTGGAATCGGGCAGATTTGTCTTTGTGAAGGACGCATGAATCAAGCCTAGTACAAGGTTATCTTGGAAGAAAACCTGCTTCCTTCTGCTCTGACAATGTTCCCCAACTCTGAGAATTGGTTTTTCCAGCAGGGCAATGCTCCATGCCACACAGCCAGGTCTATCAAGGTGTGGATGGAGGACCACCAGATCAAGACCCTGTCATGGCCAGCCCAATCTCCAGACCTGAACCCCATTGAAAACCTCTTGAATTTGATCAAGAGGAAGATGAATGGTCACAAGCCATCAAACAAAGCCAAGCTACTTGATTTTTTGTGCCAGGAGTGGCATAAAGTCACCCAACAGCAATGTGACAGACTGGTGGAGAGCATGCCAAGACGCATGAAAGCTGTGATTAAAAATCAGGGTTATTCCACAAAATATTAATTTCCACCAAACTCTTCCTAAGTTAAAACATTAGTATTTTGTTGTTGAAAAATGAGCATGAATTTGTTTTCTTTGCATTATTTGAGGTCTGAAAACAATGCATCTTTTTTTGGTTATTTTGGCCAGTTGTTATTTTCTACAAATAAACACTCTAAATGACAATATTTTTATTTGTAATTTGGGAGTAATGTTGTCAGTAGTTTATAGACTAAAACAAAACTGTTCATTTTACTCAAACGCATACCTATGAATAGTAAAACCAGAGAAACTGATCATTTTGCAGTGGTCTCTTAATTTTTTCCAGAGCTGTATATTCATCATACATTCTACATGCATCTTGCATTGCAAAAATATATTTATTTTCCGTATGGGACTACAGTCGTCACATTTAATTGTGGGCCGGCTGAACTAGGCTTGCCTGGTTTCTTGTTTGTAATCCCAAACTCTTGAGTATGTGTTATTATTCGAATAGTATTAGGTAAACCGAAATACAGGTTTTTAAAAACTACCGGCACAATATGAGCGCTACTGCCTAACACACATAGGAGTGGGTGTAGTTCCCATAAACATTAGCTTAAAGGCTGTTGGTGTGACAAAAGAGCGAGTGTGCATATGGAGGAAACAGTGTGATAGACACATAAAACTCGACTATAGAACTAGAAGACAATATTTATCAACACATAACACTGAGTTTATTGGATAGTGAAGTCTAAAAAGCTAGTTAGCTAAGCTAACCAGCTGTATGCGATTTGCTTAATTTTACGTAGCATTTTGTGGACAAATAATTTTTCCGTAGGTAACATTAATTCAGTAAATATATTCCATCTTCCCTTGAATTAATTAACTTTCATCCGCTTGCTAACAGTAAGCTATGCTGTATATATTGTGTCATTCTGACTGACTGGGCCCCACAACACTACTAACGCTTTGGCTGACGATCGTAAACAAATAACGTGTGAAGGAGTCAAAGGAGCTCTCAATGCAAGTGAAACAGACCATCCTTGTTTCACTTGCATTACTGGAAATAAAAAAAATAATCAGAGAGATAGCAGGAACATTAGGAGTGGCCAAATCAACAGTTTGGTACATTCTGAGAAAAAAAGAACACACTGGTGAGCTCGGCAACACACAAAGGCCTGGACGTCCATGGAAGACAACAGTGGAGGATAATCGTAGGATCCTTTCCATGGGAAAGAAAAAGCACTTCACAACATCCAGCCAAGTGAAGAGCACTCTTCAGGAGGTAGGCACATCATTATCCAGGTCTACCATGAAGAGAAAACTTCACAAGAGCAAATACAGAGGGTTCACCACAAGGTGCAAACCATTCATATGCCTCAAGAATAGAAAGGCAAGAATAGAAAGGCCAGATTAGCCAAAAAACATCTAAAAACGCCAGCCCAGTTCCGGAACAGCATTCTTTGGACAGATGAAAGTAAGATAAACCTGTACCAGAATGATGGGAAGAAAAAAGTATGGAGAAGGCTTGAAACGGCTCATGATCCGAAGCATACCACATGCTCTGTAAAACATGGTGGTAGCAGTGTGATGGCATGGGCATGGATGGCTTCCAGTGGCATTGGGTTGCTAGTGTTTATTGATGATGTGACAGAAGACAGAAGTGGCCAGATGAATTCTGAAGTGTATAGGGATATATTGTCTGCTCAGATTCAGCCAAATTCAGCGTAGGATGGCGCTTCACTTTACAGATGGACAATGACCCAAAACATACTGTGAAAGCAACCCAGGAGTTTTTTAAGGCAAACGTAGAATATTCTGCAATGGCCGAGTCAATCAGCTGATCTCAACCCGATTGAGAATGCATTTCACTTGCTGAAGACAAACTTAAGGCAGAAAGACCCACAAACAAACAACAACTGAAGACAGCTGCAGTAAAGGCCTGGCAAAGCATCACAAAGGAGGAAACCCAGCGTTTGGTGATGTCCATGCATTCCAGACTTAAAGCAGTCATTTCCAGCAAAGGATTCTCGACAAAGTATTAAAAATGAACATGTATTTATGATTGTGTTAATTTGTCCAATTACATTTGAGCCCCTGAAATAAGGGGATTGTATGAAAATGGTTGCAATTCCTAAACATTTCATACAATATTTTTGTTCAACCCCTTGAATTAAAGCTGAAAGTCTGCAATTCAATTGCATCTCGGTTGTTTCATTTCAAATCCATTGTGGTGGCGTACTGAGCCAAAATCATAAATTGGTTTCCAGACCTAACTGTATATAAAAAAAAAAATGTGGGTCAAAATTTAATACACATAGAAGTACTCGAATACTAAATTAATTATGGGTATTTGAATATTCGACTATCCATGCCAATCCCTAGTGCTGTTATATTTGCAAACTAAATCAAGGTTTTTTATTTTGTGTGTTCCCAGGTACTGACCCATCTCAGAGTGATGTCTCACATATGCATAGGAGTCCTGATCGGTCTGCTCTATCTCAGCATCGGCAACGATGCCAGCAAGGTCTTCAACAACACTGGCTTCCTCTTTTTCTCCATGCTCTTCCTCATGTTTGCTGCCTTGATGCCCACCGTCCTTACCTGTAAGAGACAGAGTTCACATGTGGAGGGTGGAAACGTTAGCTTACAAATGGGTTGTTCTAATCTGGTCCCAGATCAGTTTGTGCTGTGTGACTTATGATCCTATGGTATAATCTATGATGTAGCCAAGTGTTGGATAAACAACGCAATCTAATCTTCGCACTGGTTTGTTTTTGGTACTTTCAATAAACTTAAGCTTATGATTATTGACACTGAACCTGTTTCACAGTTCCTCTGGAGATGTCAGTATTTTTGAGGGAACATCTCAACTACTGGTACAGCCTGAAGGCCTACTTCCTGGCAAAAACAATGGCGGACATACCCTTCCAAGTGAGCAGCTGGCATGTTTGTGTCATGTTCTCATCTTTTGGGCATGGCACTATTAAAGCTACAGTAGATAGGATTTTCAGTAATAAAAAAAAAAAAAATTACAGAATTTTGCAATTACTCTCGGTCAGAAAGTAGTTACGCACCAATGCCCGATACAGAATGAAGTTCCGAATAATAATATGAAAAACAGAATTACCTATTCCAAAAAAAACGAACTCAGTGTTCGATGTTATTCTTAGCCTTGCTAACGTTAGCTTAGGGTTCCTGGTGGCTAGCTATAGAGAGCTAGTCTTCTTTCACTTATTTGCAGTTTTTGCAGTGTATGCTGTAGTAGACAAGGGAGGAATTGGCAGTTTGTCGTCCTGGTCTCTAGCAGCCATTACAGTTTCGTACAGTAAGCAAACTTCGCTCCCTATGGTGTACTTATGCCATATACAGTATATCTTCCAGTTAAAATGCGCTTTCTCAAAATAAGCCAAGGAGGGATGCTTAACTCGAGAAGGCGATTGGCTGGAACAGGATTGCTGGAACAGAATTGGCTGGAATGTAGCTGCACGCTCCACTGGCACTGAGCTGTCTGTGTTGCTAAACAACTCTTAGAGGGCCCCATTAGCTTACATAACATGTTTATAGGGGACAAAACTTTTTTTACTGAAAGAATCCTACCTAGTGTAGCTTTAAGTGAAATCAACTGTAGCTCTGTGTGGGTTTATCGGTCTTTCTTTCAACCACTCTTCCTTTCTCTGTCCACCCCCCCTTGCCCCAGGTGATCTGTCCCATCATTTACTGTAGTATAGTATACTGGATGACAGAGCAACCCCCTGAGGCAGTGCGGTACCTTCTCTTCATGGCATTGTCCACCTCTACAGCCCTGGTAGCCCAGTCCCTGGGGCTCCTCATTGGGGCTGCCTCCACCTCCTTACAGGTACTGTACACACCTGGGTCAGTCGTTCACAAACCGATACTGCCAAGCGCATTCGTAGTCATGCCCAAGTCAGTCAGCCTCTATGCATGTTGAAGTACATTGGGCTGCTCATATCGAATGTTTTCAAGATTTCTGAAAGATTCCTGTTTTAGGTATTCTTTTCCGATTTCTAAATGATAAAGGCGAAACTGGCTTGCTCGGTCATCCACTTACTTGGTTAGAGAAGTTTAAGGGTTACACTGTGAGTGACAGAACTTCCTTCTTCTTCAGGTGGCGACCTTTGTGGGTCCAGTAACGGCCATCCCAGTGCTCCTGTTCTCTGGATTCTTCGTGAACTTTGACACCATCCCTAAGTACCTGCAATGGAGCTCCTATGTTTCCTATGTCAGGTTGGTCTGGTGTGCAAAACTGTCACTTAGATAGTTGGAGCTTGAGGAGGATATTATACATGCATGTATTTCGCAAGTGAGTATTTTGCGAGCCCCAGCACACTTACATTAATGGTAGCGTTTTAAGATTTTCACCACTGACTGATTCATGTAAGACCACAATTTCCACCAGCATGTAAACCTCATCTACCTAAAGTTTTGATTTATTTGGAGTTTTTCTGTCTAAAGATCACCTTCCCTCAAATATGTATCACCAATGTTTCCAAGAAAACCTAATTTTACCAAAGCAACTAAAATAGGCTATACTACCATAACAAGACACCAAATAATATACTACGGTTGAACTTAGACCTGTAGGGCAGGTTTCGCAGACAGATTATGCTTTGTTCTGAATCAAAAATCAAGCTCAATGGAGAATCTCCATTGGAATGTAGTTTAAATCCTGTGCTAGACTTAATCTGTGTATGGAAAACCACCCCATTATCTTATGACACAGGTCTATGGTGTACAGCTCTGGAAAAAATTAAGAGACCACTGCAAAATTATCAGTTTCCCTGGTTTTACTATTCATTGGTATGTGTCTGAGTAAAATGAACAGTTTTGTTTTATTCTATAAACTATTGATAACATTACTCCCAAATTCCAAATAAAAATATTGTCATTTAAAGTATTTATTTGTAAAAAAATAACAACTGGTCAAAATAACCAAAAAAATATGCATTGTTTTCAGACCTCAAATAATGCAAAGAAAACAAATTCATATTCATTTTTCAACAACAAAATATGTCATGTGTCTTGGCATGCTCTCCACCAGTCTGTCACATTGCTGTTGGGTAACTTTATGCCACTCCTGGCACAAAAATTCAAGTAGCTCGGCTTTGTTTGATGGCTTGTGACCATCCATCTTCCTCTTGATCAAATTCCAGAGGTTTTCAATGGGTTAAGGTCTGGAGATTGGGCTAGCCATGACAGGGTCTGGTGGTCCTCCATCCACACCTTGATAGACTTGGCTGTGTGGCATGGAGCACTGTCCTGTTGGAAAAACCAATTCTCAGAGTTGGGGAACATTGTCAGAGCAGAAGGAAGCAGGTGTTCTTCCAAGATAACCTTGTACTAGGCTTGATTCATGTGTCCTTCACAAAGACAAATCTGCCTTGCTGAAGCCTCCCCAGATAATCACCGATCCTCCACCAAATTTCACAGTGAAATTTGACCTTACTCCATTCCTCTACGGTCCAATCCTTATGGTCTTTTGCAAACTTTAGCCTGGCTCTTCTTTGCTTCTCATTGATGAAGGGCTTTTTTCTAGCTTTGCACAACTTCAGCCCTTCCCCTAGGGGCCTATTTCGAACCGTCCTCACCGTGCACTTCACCCCAGCTGCTGTTTGCCATTCTTTTCGTAGGTCACTTGATGTCATGCTACGGTTGTTAAGTGACATTCGAATGAGTTGACGGTCATCTCAGTCAGTGGACAGTCGTTTTCGCCCTCTGCCAGTCTGTAGCTTTGTTGTCCCCAATGTCTGTTACTTGACCTTGTTCTTATGAACCGCCGTCTTTGAAATTTTCAGGATGGAAGCAACCTGACGCTCACTGTATGCCTCTGCCAGTTAAGCCAGAATTGAACCCTTCTTTTCCTCACTCAAAGCTTTTCTTTTCAACTCTTTTGTCATGCTGAATAGTTATTTTGTTATTCAAATTACCTTTGAGGTACTACTTGCCCTGTTTTTGCCATCCAGCTGGTCCTATTACAAGTGGATAGTGATGACCACAGCAGTGGTTTTTATACTTTTCCTCATTAAATTAGATTTGGTTCAGATAATCACCTAATCAGTACCTCATTAAGTAAAATGAGGTGTGCCTGTGTTGGAATTTACAGACACTGGAATGGAATGGCTGCCATACATGTAGAGATGCTGATTTAAGATAAATTAGGAGTGGTCTCTTAATTCTCTTTTTCCAGAGCTGTTTTGAAATATATTAGTTGAGATTTTAACTAATCTGGTAGTGGACATTCTTGGTTATTGTATTGTCTTGGCTATTGTATTACTGTCCTACCTTAAAAGTGCTTTAAGGTGAATTTCTCTTGTTGCCGGACCGCGCAAGCGGAGCCGGCCAAGAAGAGTGAATGTCACTGACTCACTGACCCTTGTTAAATAGCGTAGTGGTTTGAGACGCAGACTGCTGTGCAAGGGACCTGTTTTCGAGCCTCGCCACAGTCAGAATAAATTATGCATTAGGATTTGCGCAGGATAGACAAAAACTTCACTGGCTACAAGCTTCAGTAGCTACATTATTGTAAGCTGTTTATGTTTATATTGCGACTATTTATATTGGATTTTCGAAGTACGCATCCATGCATGCTTTTTGGGGTAGTATACCGTGGGTATAAAAAGTCTACACACCCCTGTTAAAATGCCAGGTTCTTGTGATGTAAAAGAATGAGACAAAGATAAATCATGTCAGAACTTTTTCCATCTTTAATGTGACCTATAACATGAACAATTCAATTGAAAAACAAACTGAAATCTTTGAGGGG
>JACXGI010000270.1:30857-130487 GCA_016801175.1 Esox masquinongy
AAACTCACAATAACCTGGTTGCATAAGTGTGCACACCCTTAAACTAATACTTTGTTGAAGCACCTTTTGATTTTATTACAGCACTCAGTCTTTTTGGGTAGGAGTCTATTAGCATGGCACATCTTGACGTGGCAATATTTGCCCACTCTTCTTTGCAAAAGCGCTCCAAATCTGTCAGATTGCGAGGACATCTCCTGTGATCAGACCTCTTCAGATCACCCCACAGATGTTCAGTTGGATTCAGGTCTGGGCTCTGGCTGGGCCATTGCAAAACGTTAATCTTCTTCTGGTGAAGCCATGCTTTTGTGGATTTGGATGTGTGCTTTGGGTCGTTGTCGTGCTGAAAGGTCAACTTCATCTTCAGCTTTCTAACGGACACCTGAAGGTTTTGTGCCAAAATTGCCTGGTATTTGGAACTGTTCATAATTCCCTCCACCCTGACTAAGGCCCTGGTTCCAGCTGAAGAAAAACAGCCCCAAAGCATGATACTGTCACCACAATGCTTCACTGTGGGTATGGTGTTCTTTGGGTGTTTGTTTTTGTAAACTTCAGCCGGGCTTGGATGTTTTTCTTTGTAAGAAAAGCCTTCCGTCTTGCCACCCTACCCCATAGCCCATTCATATGAAGAATATGGGAGATTGTTGTCATATGTAGCACACAGCCAGTACTTGCCAAAAATTCCTGCAGTTCCTTTAATGTTGCTGTAGGCCTCTTGGAAGCCTCCTTGACCAGTTTTCTTCTCGTCTTTTCATCAATTTTGGAGGGACGTCCAGTTCTTGGTAATGTCTCTGTTGTGCCATATTTTCTCCACTTGATGATGACTGTCTTCACTGTGTTCTATGGTATATCTAATGCTTTGGAAATTCTTTTGTACCCTTCTCCTGACTGATATCTTTCAACAATGAGATCCCTCTGATGCTTTGGAAGCTCTCTGCGGACCATGGCTTTTGCTCTGAGATGCAACTAAGGAAATGTCAGGAAAATCCTACTAGAAGAGCTGAACTTTATTTGTGATTAATCAGAGTCCCTTTAAATGATGGCAGGTGGGTAATGACTTCTATTTAACACGAGTTTGCATGTGATTGGTGAATTCTGAACACAGCCACATCCCCAGTTATAAGAGGGTGTGCACACTTATGCAACCAGGTTATTGTAAGGTTTTTATTTTTCATTTTTCCTCCTGGAAGATTTCAGTTTGTTTTTCAATCGAATTGTTCACATTATAGGTCACATTAAAAGTGGAAAAAGTTCTGACATGATTTATCTTTGTCTCATTCTTTTACATCACAAAAACCTGGCATTTTAACAGGGGTGTGTAGACTTTTTATATCCACTGTATATGATAACTTGATATAACGGTACGGTAGCCAGGGGTCAAATGTGCGCCTATGCTGTGTTGTGTAGAGTGTCACCTGTGGATATAACCATCCAAAGGAAGACTGGACACATCCCTGTTCTAATCTCCACCACTTCCAGATATGGCACATAAAATGCCAAAAACCTGGCATTTTAACAGGGGTGTGTAGACTTTTTATATACACTGTATATTGATAGTTATTGTATCAATGTCATTCACGAATGAAAGAAAAACGAACGTTGTTGTGCCATGAAATTAAAAAGCTTTGGCAGTGTGAAGTTCATCTTCAGTCTCGCTAGCAATTGCTCAATTCTTATGATTATTCCAAGTAGTAAGTTAGTAGATACTAGTCGGCCTATTACTGGCTAATAAGATGTTAAAACGGCCTGTGGCAATAGCCATACAGTTCATAGATGCTATTTGTGGTGGAAGTCAACTTAGTAAGAAACATTAGTCAGTTTAACACAAAGCTTAATGGTGTCTAGCAAAATATTCAAACTTGGCGTGATGTTAATGCGTGGAAAAATGACGCTATATCGACACGTGTCACATGTATAGCTTAGTGGCGTAGTAGTGGTGAAAACGCAGCCTATCACATGGTAGACCCTGGTTCGAATCCAACGAGGGCAACAATGTTCATCCCTTCTAATCGCAGGCCAGCTGAGCTAGGCTTGCCTGGTTCATTTTCTTGTTTTAAGTTGATATTAAATGGTGTCTCACCCTAAGAGTAGTCAGTTTGCCAGAAGAAACAGTAATCAATGTTTTTTTTAAACATGCTCAATGATTACTTCCATTGTATTTCAGCTAGTGGCTGAATTTAGCTGTAGTTTGTGAAGGCTCTTTAAACAAAACATATTTATGGATTACAGTTGCACTTGACCCGTATATTTCGCTGAGGTGAAAACATTTTAAAATTAAGTTGAAAAAAGGTAAAATTCTTTTTTAATTTTGACAAGCATAATTCAACTTCCTTTTTTTGTTCACCAAGGTATGGCTTTGAGGGAGTGATTCTATCCATCTATGGAATGAACCGTTCGGAGCTGGAGTGTCCAGGGGTGGTGTGTAAGTTCCAGAAGCCAGAGGAGGTTCTACAGCTGCTGGATGTGGAGGATGCTAAGCTCTATGTGGACTTCCTGGTTTTGGGTGTGTTCTTCCTGGTCCTGAGACTAGCTACGTACCTAGTCCTCAAATACAAAGTCATAGCTGAGCGATAAGACAGAGTGTGTCGAAAGGATTTTTGTGAGGTTTTATCTTTTTACTGACAACGGAAGTTAGTAATACCACCAATTATTATAGTCAATTATGTTGAATTCTTTCTTTAATTAATGATTTACTATATTAATCTAATTTTGCTATCCAACAATAATGTGTAAATGCACTATACTCAAACAAACAGATACCCAAAATAGTAAAGCATGTGTCTCTTTGGAAGGACGAGAAGATGTACGGTAGCTGGGGACAATCATAACCGCTCACAGTGCACTGCATCTAAGAGCTTAACCACCATCCTATTTAACAAAGGTTTAGGATCCAAAAACCTCTTGGTCTGAGATTGGACAGGACTGTGTCAATTTGTGTCCACCACTAAATCTTCCTTCCCAATGCTTTCCCACTGAAATCCCAAAGACATTCGAAAATGACAATTGCACAAGGACTGTGTCTGGAAACAAAAATGTAGAAATATGGATTGCAATATGTGATCAAATAAGGAGTGGTCTCTTTGGGGTTTGAGTAGGTCTGGATTAGATAAACATCTCTGAAGAGGTCTCTTCTTTTTTCTTTTGGCAGTTTGCAAAGATGTTTTTATTACTGCTTTGGTCTTGGAACTGAGGCCCAATGGATGAGAGTATTGGTCTTGGAACAGAATCCCAGTTCTTTCATAAAGAGTTTACAGCAGACCAAATTGGAAATGGACCAAAAGACACCCAGAAGATGCAACAGTACATCATCATTTGTCTCATTATTCCCTGTGATGTCATGGTCTTTCCAGGATTGTTTGGGAAACCCCAGCCAACATCCCTGACTATTTTTGATGTGGGCCAGACAAAATGACAATGTTCAATCTGTCAGTCAAAATCAATGGATGTTAGTGGCCTTGAGGATGTCAACACCCTGACAGGGAATTGCTCAAGATAGTGGTGCTCACTTTGGGACTTCCTGTAAACACAATGCGTTTCTGACATGGAGAATAGGAAGGGTGTGGGTCCACCTTCTAACCCTTGACACTCAACGTTTGGAATGTTACCCAGGCTGTGTTGTAGTCGATTGGTAGAACATTCCAGAACTGGAGTCCTAAGGGCAGTGGATCTTCACTAAAACCTCACTGAATAGCAGCTGCCTTAACATAAAGGCACTACAATGTTTTTCTTGACATGAGAGGGAAACTAATGGTGGAACTCAATGATTGGCTTCTTTTTTGTTTGTTAAATGTAATTGCAATAGTCAACTCTGTTGTGAATATTGTGTGTTTTCTGCAAGTCAAATGGCGTTGCCATTTGGACACAAGACTAATAGTGTAAACAGCTTGTTTCTGCTTGCTATATGACTGTTGACTCCTCTGCTAGAGCTCTGAAATGGGATTTTGATTTCATTCTATATTATTCTCCATTCTGGAAGTCTGAACGGCAGATGTGTGTCGTTAGAAACTTTGTTGCTAGTTTCTTTGGATGCTGACTTGACAGTTTTTGTGCATCTGCACTAAAAAAGCCTGGGCTCTCTTTGCTTCAGTGCATATCATTTGCACATCCACCTTATGCCAACACAAATCCATAGACATAGGTACAGATATAGATACAAATACAGATGAAGACAAAGAAACACACAAACACACACACAGCTTTGTTTTAGCCAAGCTTCTTTGTCACAAGGCAACGCTAATATTATTTTCCAATAGATTATATTGCTATGGAAACATTTCTGATACTATGCTACTTAGTAATCCATATTATAATGCTTATAATACTGTCAGTATATAATGACATGATTGTACAGTGAGTATGTTATGCTGTATAGAAATGTATATATGCACTTTTCAATGTATGGTTATTGCATTTCTTTTCTCATTTGTATTCTTTTTTTATACATGTAAAGAGTGCTGCTTGAAGGGGTCAGCAACTAGATGTTGCATGTTGATTTTTGGAATGAAATCTATTAAATATCCAATTTGAAACAGTGTATAAAGGAATGGTGACAAACTAATGTATTCGCTCCCCAAATATGTATCTACTTTGGTAGGTACCAGAAAGTCATACTTTCAACTTTTTCTCAATTTATTTGCAAATTACAAATTAAATGTCATTATATTACCCTGGAAACCTGTGGTCCCTTGACGGAGAATGATATTGTTCAGTCTAAAGCATTTAAATAGGTGAACTAGAATGATGATGTAATTTATGTCCAAAATTGACATTAATATATACCAATTTTCAAGTCAGCTGTGCAATATTATACTATTGAAGGAAAGAATTTAGTAAGACGAGTGTCAACATTTGAACAGTGTGGTGGTAGCGCATGTACTGTAGCAAACTTCTGTTACTGCCATGCAATTATCCATTTTGTTTGGCATGATAATGAAAAGTTAGCTATATTATCATACAATTATACCATATTGGAGAAGTGTGGTGTCTGGAAGTGGGGTTGGGGAGCTCTCTGTAAAGTCAGGCTCAAAGCAGGATTAGAATGATGTTTGAATAGTAGTACTGTTTGAATAGTAATCTCTTTTCCTGTGGCTTAGTCTTAGGGCTCAATTCAATCAAACCCACATTGCGATATTCACGCAGTAGGTTGTTTTTCCCCATTGTCAAATAAACTCAAATGTCTGCTCTTGAGTATTGTATAAACGCCTAAAACGTCTATCAGGGTGACCCCCCCTCCCCAGGTATCCTTTCATGCTGCACTAGGCAGGATTTTGAAAATAATGGAAATGTGAGAAACAGCGCTGCCAATTCTTTCCTCAACTCCCCCTCTCCCCCAGCCATTGACAGCTGGGTTTGAAACTGCGATCTGAAAATTAATCACCATAGAACCAACTAAATGCAATGGCAACAACAAGGATAAGAAACGTTACCTAATTAGTTATGTTTCTTTAGACAGGTGTACATTTTATGTAAACTGGGTTAAATTAGACTTGCCAGTTACACAACTGAATGTAGCCTCGCCAACCTTAGCTTAATGGTTCTGCTCTAGTTTGCTAGTCTTAATAAATAAGTTACTATGTATTACTTTGCTGGCTAGCTCTGAATTTTTATGTTGCTGTTAGCTAGCGATTTTCAATAGAAAATCTTTGCATAAAAGAAAATACCAAAATTAGACAGACAGTAATGTGAGCTTGCGCTAGCTAGCTACTGTAAAATGTGTAACTTTAGTCAGGTTATCCCACAGATGATTCCAGTCTGCCTGTAGCCTTCTGTGGCAAACTTAAAATCACAGTTTACATATTTGTTACATGTTATATAGATTCAGAATGAAGCTATGCATATAATACTGTGAAAAATCAGTTTATTCTTTTCAATTCCCTAATGATAGCTAGTCTAGCTCCTGGGAATAAACTGGGAGCTACATTTGGCTAGTGTAACACAATATCAAAAAGAACCTGTACAGTAATGCGCAAAATATTTTTGTCCCTCCAGAAAGAAAGAGCTAACACCACGTCCAACTTATCATTTTTAATTAGGTAAACAGCCTTGTTAGCTTGGCACTGGAAGCTACCTACAGTTACCTATTAAAATATGAAGCTAAACAATTAGTATAATAATGTGAATAAATCAATTTACCTCTCCAGAAGAAAAAGCGTTAAATCAGAGTCGAACTTCATCCCTTTTAATGCCATTAGCTCTTTTGACCTTGGAAATGCTGCTGTCTGAAAAAAATGTTTATTTATGGCAGATGCTATTTGCACCCAGGTGTCCGTAGCCAACAATGATATTTGCACCCGGGGTGGAATAGCCCATGTATCTATTTACACCTGGGGTGGAATTAAAGGCAGATGCTGTTTGCACCCAGGTGTCCAGGTGTAGCCAGTTAGAGCTAGCTAGCTAGCACTAACGTTACTAGTTAGCAAAATTATTGTGTGCTTTAATCATTGCTGGCTAAGGTTTGCTAAATTACTTGGCTAACATCTAACATTTGCTCTAACATCTAACATAAGCTGGGCATAGCTAACCACAGAAGTTTGCACATTGGATCATTTTAGTTTAATTATACAAACAGCGAGAAAACACAACGTTGTTGAAAAGGTAATATTTTGTGTTAATATAGCCTACCTTTTTTAATTGAATCCTCCATTGGCACCTGCAAACATTGAGGCACGTAGCTATCAACTTTTGTATTTTTTAGATTAGATTCAACTTTATTGTCACTGAACAAGTACAGTACAACGAAATGCAGTAAAACCGTGCCCCCTGTGAGGATCAAACTCACAACCTTGCGCTAAGGAGTCCGCTGCCAGAGCTGAGTGACCAGTATCCTTTGCCGTCTGCTGCCGTTGATGTACGTAGCTATTGACTTACGTTACAGAGCCGTTGATGCACGTAGCTATCCGTTATGCATTACGTCATTTATTTGGGTCGGTGTAAATAGCCGATTAGCTGCCGGGTGGCTATTCTCACCCAGGTGCAAATAGACGCTTTGTTTATTTATTCGCTCCTTATCGCAGACTTATGCTACATCCAGGCAGTATGCGCGTTCACAAACAGCCAAGCCCCACCTTGCCAAAGGCGATTGGCTTAAGATTGGCTGGAACAGGATTGGCTGCATTGTTACTACCCGAGGAACATTTTCAGAGCATGATTCCCGGGGCGGGGAGCTGTCTGTGGTGCTAACCATCTCTCACAGGGCTTCATTTAACATAGACACAATGTTTATATAGACAAAACATTTTATTTTTAATGAAAAAATCCTACCTAGTGCAGCTTTCAGTTTTCAGAGTGTGAGCACTGGAAAAATATTATCAGTTAAAACTTGCTTTGGCTGGTTTAAATGAATCCCAGTCTTAGTCTGTTAATTGAGGGTTATTTATTACCAATTATTTATTGGGTAAATAAGTTGAAAAAACCAATTATTTATTAAATATATTACTAATAGCAATATTATTTCTGCTTCATATGTTACCTCATTTGTCACCCATCCAATATTTTTATTGTGCACATGTCATGTCCCTGACTGTTATTTTTATTTTTTAATTGATAGGGAAAAGATGATACGCACATGTAAGGTCTTTGAGCAAGAGCTGGATATCAAAATATGTTGTGCAAATTATGAATAGATGGTTTTTGCTGTAGTCTATCCATGCTACATATGTGTGCAATAGCCATCCAAGGGCATTTTTCCAGAACATTCTTGCAGAATGACTTTAGGGCAAGAAAAATGTGACACGACACTGTGGCTTGACAGACATTTTATCTTATGTTTGCATTTTGTTAAGCATATGAAAATTTTTGGGAAATGCCAGTCAGTGCATCATTTTGCACTGTATTCATACTTGACCAATGATGATCAATGATTCAGACTGTTCAACTGGTATGCTGGGAGGTTATGCTGATGGATATAAGCTGGATCCTTAGTTTCTACATACTAAATATTTTTTATTATCATTTCATTAAAAATACTCATGGATTCTTGAAAAATAAGGCTTATGAATGCCTGATGAGCTTATGTCGTACCCAATCTGAACACCAAATATAAGCTTGTTAAACTCTGATGTTTGTTAACAATGTAAACAAAAACTGTAAAGCCTCAAAGCATAGTTAAATCTATAATATTGATAAATTGGATGTTCAGACCTTGCTTTCATAGTCCTGTCTATAAATTCAAGAGTAGATAAATTTCTCTAGAACAATCCATATTTTTCTTTTTAAATCAAAACATAGGTGGGGTAACCCTTAGCTCTTGTTCAAATTAAGGATCCCAGCATTACAGTGGAATAACAGATTGTTTACACCAACAAACACATGTATGTTTTTGTCATTATTCATTGTTGTGTCATTATTTGGTTTCTTTATCATGATCTTATTGTTCTATAACTACAACAATGCAATTTCAGTCTACAGAAGATTCAGAAGATTACAATAAAAACAATTATTTATAACCTGTTCTAAGAAATGATTTGTGGGAATATTAATGCTTTGTTTAGATACTATTGTTTGTTTTGACTGATAAAAAGACGCTTAACTCCAACTGCTCCTGTAAAACGCACTGGATTAGATGTTAAATTAATAATAATATGAATGCAAGCGTCTATATTTAAAGAAGCCATATATTAGATTGTTACTGTACTACTAGCATGAATACAAGCATAAATGACCAGAACACATCTGCAGTAAAATGTTTTTAGTTAATGTTTCAAATATTTCTTTACAAAATTGCCTTAGACACTCAGTGCTACCCCCCACCCTAAACCACCCAGGACATGCAAATATTATTTCTGTCTCATTTGGTAAGGGACGAAGAGGTGGGTACAGTTAATTTAATTATTTAAATTCAGTCATGTAATTGTTTGAGGCAAGATTCTACACAGTGCCCCTTTAACAAAGGTCATCCTCATCAGCATCAGTCTACATCAGCTTGTGGGTGAAGGAGCCACCTAGTGGCCACTGATCATTTCTTACACAGTCCACTGACTTTTATTTTTTCAAAATGTTTATGTTTCACCCTTATATTACCAGGTAAATTGACCAAGAAGACATTCTCATTTACTACAAAGGTCCAAAGTAGAAATTAGTATTAACTGCCTCGCTCATGAACAGTACAACAACACATTTTTCACCTTGCCAACTCAAACTTAAACTCACATGCTTTCAGTTATTTTTCAGATGCTTTAACTTCAATGCTAACTGGTATCCCGTGATAAAATCCATGTAAATGTCCTTACAATCAGGTCTCTGATACACAGCTGTTGATTTTTACACTAGCCATTGTAATGTTTAGTTTTCAGTCTACGGAGAGTGGCTGAGTGATCAGAGTTGATACAGCCCGACAGCCTCGGATAAAGCTTCCCCTCTCTTAATTTCTCTCACACACACATACCATACACAAACTGTGATACTACTACCCCACACATCCTGATAAGCCTCTGTGTAAAATTTTCTTCTAGACCCCCTAGCCAAAATATGTGTTAGACACTGCGATGTGTAGCACAATTCAGAGTCGTGGGCATTATAGTGTCACCATGCAATTGTAAACAAGACTAATGTGTAACAGCATGCAAGACCTCTCTACAAATAACTGGGGGCTCCAACATTGCATCAACATTTAGGATTGGGGAGGGACCCGGGTGCCAATGGGTTTGGTGTGTGACATTAAGGCCAGGCACTATCCTCTAAAAGGTTTATTTTTTTCCTTTAGTCTAATCAGGCTGAAACTTAACCAGTTGCATGTATTCAGAAATACAAGATATTTTTGTATTACAAGTTTTATATAACTATTAAAATACACAAATGAGGCTAAATGTCCTTAAATATTCACTAATTTGCATATCATGAGAATACGCTTTTCAACACATTATTTCAAGGAATAATGTTTTTTGGTTTTCTATTGTGATAAGACACCCAGTGGTCAGACTTACACAAAACAGATTATCAAAATGTTATTTCATGAAATTATTTTAAAAAACAATATTCATGTGTATGTCAGATGCATATTTTTCCTATATTTACAGATGAAATTATATTTCAAATCTAAATGACACAAGATATTGCAAAAAGCTTCTGTACCAGTCTGGCTACCTAAGAACCTATGTTTGGAATATTGTGAATGTCCACTGAAGTTGTTATTTTGTGAAAATGGTCGATAATGCAATTAGAATATACTTTCCAGAAATAAGAATGATGCATCTTTTTTGCTCGATCTAGTTGATGGAGTTGGAATAAAATGATATGAATCTAGTACTTATATCAATTATTTTCAAATTATTTGTACATTTTATGAAAGTATGGAAGTTATAGTTGAAAAATATCCCAAAATCTGAAAATTGACAGATGCAAAATCACAATTTTTAACTGTGATGGCCTTAAAAATTAGGTGCTGTTTCTTACTATCGACTCACCTTGCAACCCTCCTACACACACACACACACACACACACACACACACACACACACACACACACACACACACACAGATTAAACATTAAGCCTATCACTGTCACTTAAGTGGGGAGGTGGAGTCCCACAGTTCCCATCATTGTCTGCTTCTTTCATGGACAGAGTCAAAGACTAAAGATGAGACAAAGTCCACATATAGCAATATATATTATTTCTCTCTAGCGTTCCACTCATCTGCTTTTCTTCCTTCCTTTGATAATCTTTATCTAATTTATAATTTCCTTTGTAGTTTTATTTTCTGATCTCTGTGCTTTCACGGAAGTCTTGTTTTTCAAGACAATCTATGTTTGGGGGTTGGGGATGGTTGGGGGTGTTTTATCATAATATTTTATGATATTGTTTAAAGGACTAGTGGATGTCAGTAATGATTAAATACTGCAGGGTCAATTAAAGGCAATACCCAAATGAGCCGACAACTACAGCATTTACAGTAAATAGTCATAGTCTTGGTCTTGATTATTTATTGTCTTAGTGAGCTTTGCCTTTAAAATCAATGCATATAACATACTTCAGAACTGAATCCCGGCTCAGGTCGACTCCCAGGTTATGAGGTGCTTTATTGAAAATGGAAAAGCGCACACTTAAAAGCAGCTGTCGAAGCAGCCTACATGCCATGCCCCTGGGAGAACATGGTGCTACAACTTTGCTACAAATATCCTTGATAATATCTATTATATCTATACTTGTGTTATTTTACATTTATATCACATGACCTTGAATCTAGAGTTTCAATAAGCTGTTTGACCATATTTGGCAGTGAGTTCATTTTCTATTATGACAATCAGGTTTCTGTTTGAGCTTACAAACAAAACAGGTTAACAATATAAAATATAGGATTATAAAGTATGAAACATCAGTAAGTAACACAGACATATTTACCGTATATATGTTGAGAAAAACAAATTACTCTGGTCAATAGTTGCTTGTTGCTATTTCTACTCCTATTACTACCAAAATAACAATGCTTCTAACCCCTAGACTTGCAGTACATTTATCATCATTTATAGAGCAGTAAATGATCACAGTGTATAATTATCAAATTCAATTTGTACTGTGTCTTCTGGTTGACTAGAACTGATTATTTCGCCAGACCCATGTATATGACCCCTGATTTGTTTTAATTACCACTTTGTACATAGTGTTGCCATACTATACATGATTGGTAGAGTTGTAATTCCCATCACTCAACATTTGCTCATGGGCTCCAAAAGCATCAGCCAGGCAGCAGATTTTTAATTGTAGTTCCTTCATAGGCAAATAGATGAACAGAACTGTTCCCTAGCACTGTGTGCATGCAGATGTCAGCGCTGTGACTGTAGACTAGTATATATGACTTCACATGCCATGCTGAAGGTTTATGGTAGGGAAAGACAAACAGAGGACCATTAGCTTATCCAGAAAGTCCCGGCTCTGGATGTTCAATCTGGGGCCCGAGGTGAATGGAGATTCCACTTTAAAGGAACAGTGATCTATTTACTCTTCTTTTACAATTCATAACCATTTCAAAAATGGTTATGAATTGTGGCCTTTTGATAAAATCTTTAAAAGTGTAAATGAACAACTATTATAATTCCCACCTACAAATCAGTCAATTCTGTATGTTGCGTTCAAATCAACTTACTAAACATTCAAAAATCTACAACCCAAACAATGTTTTCATATTAGTTTGTATAAGGTGTATAGTCCCACATATATGTGGGAAACACAATATGTCAAAATTATTTACCAGTAAATTTACAAAACAGATAACAAACCAAAAGATAGGTTAGTTATTGAATGATGAGATTCATATTTACATAAGTTCTACCTCTCCATAAAATAGATTGTAAATCAAAGATATGTAACCAACTCCCCTTCTTTCATAACCTAGACATCTTGATGTAGTAATTATAAAGTAGCACTTTATAATAACTACATACAATATAGCAATGTGAAAGGATTAGTACATGGTCTATTAATCATTTATAAATGATCACTCTTAAAATAATAAAATCCTAATAAGCCATTACTAATCATTTGGTAAGTCTTATAATGTGGCATTCATTTTTCATGTTTCATGTGACCTGTGTTTTTTCCTACAAAATATGGACATGCCACTGTTAGACATTCAAGCAATAGATAATACTTCTGAAGGTCTCAAAACAGCATAGAACATATCAATGGTTAAACAATAAGGACACCACAAAGAATGTTAAATTAGTTATTTAGAAACAAAATGTCACAAATAATGTGAATATTTCACTAATGTTGTCAACCTTGCAAAAGCCTTGCAACAGAAACGTAAAGGGATACAGTACATACTGTAGCTCACACACACTGGACCGAGCAGTTTTTTAAATTTCTTTATTACCACTGATACTGTATATAATTGAGATAGAAATGTTAATTGTATAACCTGTAAATCTTTAAGTACTTAAATCTTTAACATATGGATTTATTAGGACACACTGTTACCAGAGAGTTTGCATTTCACCACAATTTTAGTGCTTTAGTGCTGTAAATAGCCCACACACCATTTTAGTGAATGGAGCTATTAGTGAATAGTTCATAATGACCTGTATTGTACATGAAACATCTCATGAATTGTCTTATGCATCACAATTAAACACCGTAAAATTGTTTATAAGGTGAATGACTAGATAACTAACATTTACAAATGTAGGAACAATGATGAATTCATGACAAATAAATGTATGACAGAGATGACTAAGCCATGTCTCCTTGCCCATCCAACATTTATGTTTCACCTATTTCAATATTTTAACTTGTAATTTCACTGTGCAGAAATTCCAAGAGTGCTGGGACAGCTTGTCAATAAGAGACTGACTGGTTTACTTGATGTTTACAGTATCATCTCTGGCAAGAAATCTGGTTCCCATTCAGGAGTTGCTTGTGTCTCTGCAACCCTGAAGTTCTTTAAAACTGTGTGATTAATACAGCTGAGGGTGTTCAGCTTGAGCAACTCATGTCATATAAGAACTTCAGAGTTTGACTAGAGAGAAGACTGACCTTCTCTTATTGCACCTGCTACAGGCCAAGGTTAAAGCTATGCTATGCTTTTCTCTACGATAACGTTGATCCTTTACCCATTATGCTAAACTAACCCTGATGCAGATGCCAATCTACCTATGCTAGATTTTGGAAATATAATTTACCGGTTGGTGGGATCTTGAGCGGCTAAATGTTCTCTACCATTCAGATTTACCACCAATCGTACAGGACACATCACTGCACTCTGCACACATCACTACCACTCCACGACTGGCCATCAAAATATACATGACTCAGTGTACTGTGGTTAATTCTGATTTACAAACCCTGTTAGGCCTCACACCCCATCTGGGATCTCTACTGCATCCCTCCTCCTCCATGTGCAGCACCCTGCTAGTCACATCCAGTCCAAAAAAAAAACTAAACCAAACACGTTATTGGTTAGCTTCTACTTTCAGTCGTGATGTGCCTGTTCATTGTAGTTCTGCCATGTTGTCCCGTTGTTGTCTTTGCTGTAGAATCATGATGATATGTTTCATTGAAAGTTAAATACCTAGATAATGAGAACAACAGAAACATCTATGTTTAGATTCTTTCTTTCGGTAGGTCTCTCTCTGATAACCTCAGGAATGTGGAATGTTTACATTGACTATCTGGCATGGGGGTTATCGTCTTGGAAACATGATCTTTGCTAGGTAGACACGCACTTCAATGTATATATCAGCTAGTAACCGGCTTTACAGTGAGAACATTTTGGAACGTTCATTGAAACTGCTGCGTTATTCCAATAAATACAGAATATATTTTCTCCCTTGATTTGTGTGGGTTCTCTATTATTTAATCACTGTACATAACCGCTAAATTCTATCATTGCCTACATGTTGCAAACAGGCTTGTGTCCTGCTGTATTGTTTTGATATTGTCTACTGCTGGGTCCTGTTGTAATGCTGTGTTGTCTGCGTTTTTCTTATGTAGTCCTGCTTGCTTTGTTTTAATGCCTCTTTGTTCGTACTGTGCTTTTACCATGTGTCTTCTGTCTGTTTATTTCTTTTTATTTAATCCCAATAGTCATCCTTACAGGAGGCCTGTTCTGCCTCCTCCCAGGATGTTAGGGAGTTCATTAAAATCATGAATGTCTGAAGTAGCACATAATCCGTTTTGGGTACAAGTCAAAAGTAGCCAGTATGTAAGTGTAACTATTGGGGAATAAGATGTCATTCCGATTGCATTTATGTTTTCATAATGTCCCACCTCATTGGAGAGAATAAAGGTAAGAAGCAGCATCCATTTAATTGGTGTTGTTTTATTAAGCCTTCTGCTGATTATTGGGGACAACAACCTATTTTCTAACCAAATAATCACAGACTAGATGTCTTTTTAACATAATTTATTTAACCGTTATTTAACTAGGTCAGTCAATTAAGAACCAAGATAGAGAAGATAACTAGAGCCAGCGGCATAGACTACTGGATCACCCTAGGCCAATTTTAACAAATTGCGTTATAACAGCTTGAGAATTACAGAATATTCAGCTGTGTCACTGTCCATGGATATTATTTGTTAGTTATTAGCATTGAACAAATTAGTAGTCCGTTCGAGTACAAGGCCGCCTTACTTTGGAAATATTACAGTGGTGGATAATGTTGACAAATATGTATGCTCACTAATTATTATTTTTTAATAGAGAGTAGACACTTATTTATTTATTGTTAATTCAAGGCTTTTTTTGACAGTAGGAGTCACTAGGAGAATCACTAGGATACAAATGAAGAGGAGAGATAATGTTTTGTAGGGTGGTGAAGGGTGTAGATGGGAATTGAACCCTTGTCTTTGACAGGGAGCCAGGTCTGTGCATTAACCCAGGAGTGTTAGCACTGGACCATGGCACTGCAGATTGAATGCCAAATTCAGATATGTACAGGAATTTGTCTTGATAAAATACTGCAGCTTGAGGACAAATAATACACAGACAGATCAGCTTGGGCATGCAAAGAGCCTCTGCGATCTATAGTGTGCTATTGGCTGGGAGGTATTGTGGGTATTGTACATCTCCCTAGGAGACTGCAGGCCTCAGTGCAAATCAGTTTTCCTTAGGTAGGCTGCTTGTGTCAGTGTCCGCTGAGCCAGCTTGGGCATGACAGCATGTCCTCATAATGTGTTGTCCAAAGGACAACACATTATGAAAGTGAACATACAGGCTGAAAGTGAACATACAGTTACATGGTTTCTGAATGGTCTTAAAAGGCATAATAGTAGTGTTTTTTTGGTTTCTGTCCTAATGTAAGATTTTGTTTTGCCACAAAGGTAAGGGACTGGTATAAAATATTTAATCTACTGGTTATATTAATGGAAAGTGAAAGGGAAAATGGACACTATTAAACATTTGATTAATCAGTGGGTGATTTAACAATGCAAAGTATTTTGTCTCTCATGAAAAAACTGGTGTGTCCTGTTGTTCTCTTTCAGGTTTTGTGGAGGTCATAGAGCTAACAGAGTGAGTTTATCCCTCTCCCATTGAGATTTACACACATCTGGCACTTCATTTGGTACAGTACACCTATCTTGTATCATTCAGCCTTTTGCCTCCATCCAGTTCAACGTTGACACATTGTCCATTCAGAGATGCCTTTCTGCACCACTGTTTTAAAGAGGGGCTATTTGAATATTTTTCGCCTTTCTGTCAGTTTGAACAGGTCTGGCCATGGTTAAAGTTACTTAGATCATGCATCTTTCCCAATCACATTTTTTAACAAATAACAACTAAACCTCTATCTGCAAGATTCATATATTGAGTTGGTGCCACATGATTTGCTGTTTGGCAATTTGTGTTAACAAGCAGGTGTACCAAATAATAATAATAATACATTACATTTATATAGCGCTTTTCAAAGACCCAAAGACGTGGCCGGTAAGTTTGTAAATACCTCAAGATATAATTATGCACCACATCATGTTTTTGAAATTTTGCACCAGGAAAGTAGACCCTGTTAATCAATGACGTCAATAGATGATTAAGCCTGCTGTCAGATCTAGCAATTAATGGAGTCATGTTTTGTTGTAATTATTGTATCATTTGTGTTTCAGGAGCTCACTAGTCTCTTGAAGATTGCCAAAATTGATTTTACAAAGCTGGATATCATCAGTTAAATGCATAAACACTCAGATTTTGCGTTACAAGAGGAAATTCATAATTTTACTTGAAAATACTGTAAATTTTATGTTATATTAACGGACACACATAGGTTAATAGAGCTGGAGTGAAATTTCCCTTTAACTATTTCAAGGAGTCAACTGGTTGAGTTGACTCCTTGAAATAGTTATGGGAGGATACTAAAATTCCATCCTGATTGTCAGAAGCGATCAGACGGTTAATTATACTTGTGAGGAAACATTCTATGCCTGCAGGTGGCAGTAAATTAGGCTAAATACCTTTTGAAACTCACCAACTCATAATAGTAAAAGAAGAATATGTGTAATTTGATTAAAGTGAAGATTTATTTACCAGAAAATGTACTATTTCAAAATGGAGTTCGCCTGCCTGTGCTCTCATAGATGCCATAATGGGACAGATAAAACTGCATTTTGTAAACACAGCTATATCCTTTCTTTCTCACAGCTTTACTCTTTTAGGCACCATTCCACAGTTTATGTAAATAAATAAGGATATTTTCCACATGTAAAATTGTTCAATTCTGAGTCATCTCTTTTTCTCGATTAATAAAAGTTTTAAGACTTGGGACCAAGATATGCATTCATGTGCAATAATAAGATTCCACTCATGTACTGTCGGACCATGCTGTAAGGCTGAAAATCCCTCAATGGGTAGTTTAGTGGGTTTTAGCTTAAGCTCTACATTTTGAAATAATTGTTTTATGTTAAAGGAAATTTACCTTCAATCCTAAAGAGGGAATTGACACCCAGCAAAGGTTATCTCAGACGATGCAGGTAGGCGACCCCTCTAGGATTCTTCATTAGCATACACACTTGTTTTTTATTCTTTTTAAATGTTAATATATAAATACTATATAATTTGAGACCATAAAATTTGACTTTTTATTCAAATTTTCTTATGTAGAGCCGTTCTCAGGGCTTACACCGCGTCTCCGCATCCTCAGATGTGAAGAGGGTGAGTCTTTTGTCTTCCATCTGCGTGTGGAAAGGGGCTGCCGTGGTCATGTGATCAGACAGGTGACGACATGCAGGGTGGCGGAGTACAGTGGCCTCAGAAATGGGGATCAATGAGGGTTTCGTGGATGATATCACACACCTTGAGGTCAGATTGCCAATTAGAGCTTTTAGGCAGATTTTTAGGCAGATTTACCCTAAACAGCCGTTACCCTAAACACACGTGCTTTGTTTTATTTTACCAGGTTATTCCATTGCTATGAAAGACCTGTATTTTAAGAGACCAAAATTCAGAGAAACTGAACATAACGATCTGTGTGTTTTTCTGTTTCTGCGTCAGTTGGCCATGTGTATAAAGCTAAGTGACACCCAGCTGTGTTTGCTGGTGTGAGGTGGAGAAGAGTACGACCAGGCAGTGTACGAAGGTCATGACCTCCAGGCCCTTGCTAGAGCACAAAGGGGAGAAGGCTACAGCGCACCCAGGCTCTGCCACGTCACCAGAGACGCTGATTCAGGGATGGATGTCGGCTTCCTGTCTGTGGAAGGTACAGTATCTGAGACTGGGAATTGATACAAACAATGAATTGATTTATTAAACAGAAGCGGAGTTGATCGGTCATATCATTTGACTCGTCACTAGGGGAAAAGGGACGGTTCTCGGTGAGCCTGGTGAGCGGTGGTCAAGCTGAGAGGGCAGGGGTTCGCCAGGGAGACCGCCTGGTGTGGATCGATGGAGCTGCGGTGTCAGAGTTCTCGAACACTGGTCTCAGCAAGATGGTAGGTGGATTGGACAGGCCCCCCTCCAACACTTTTCAGCAGTCCGGGACTTTATTGAGATTTTTCTCACACCGGGTCTCACTGATTTGGTTATCAGTTCAAGGGATCAGATGAGATATGAACATCAGGAGGGCACTGTCCCCATCTACAGTACAGAATGGCATCAGGGTTCTTCTGCTCCATATGATCAAAAAGCAATGTTCCACTCCAATTATCCTTGATATGGCCTCATCTGGACAGAGGTGGATCTGTCATTTCGGTGAGATTTACAAGGGGGTGAAATTGCTTTTGGGTTACCTACATCGTGTCAAAAGCTTGATGGTCAACCTCACTCTCGATTTAACTAGGTCCAAGTATTAGCAAAGGGTGGTTAGTCGTCTGCATCAGTGTTTTATTCGCTCAGCTTTTATAGTTCAATTAAAAAGAGGCAAGGTACTAAGCTGACCTCCTGATTGGCTGAAACAATCTGTGTTCTTGTTTGAGCAGGAGGCTTCGTCGTTGTGACCTTTTATTATGGGTATACTCAGCTGTGTACTAATTAACTTCCTGGCTGAGCGAGCAGTGCGATAAGAAAATGGACATCACGTAATTGGCAGTGGAATTCCGAGAGGAGGAAATCCAAGTGGAGGAAAGTGGGGTTAAATTGGGTTAAAAAAAGAAAAGAAAGCCCTGCCTTCAGCTGATGTTTACAAATTCTATGAAAACAAAAAACCAGGCAAGCCTAGTTCAGCCGGTCCGCAAAAGAAAAGGTTGCCACCTCAAGTTTCGAACCCATGTCACCCACATGAAAGGGTGTGTCATTAACCACTACACCACAGAACTGTACATGTGCCTGCTGTCAGTATAGCTTCTTATACTGACAGCTATTCTGTACAAATCCTCTTTTGCCACTGGCCGTTTTAATAGTTAATTGGCCATTCGTCAATGACATTGATACAGTTAAACTGACTAACGTTTCTTACTAAGTTTACCTCTACCACAAATAGCGGCTATGTATTGCGTTTGCCACTGGCCGTTTTAACAGCGTATTAGCCAGTAATAAGCTTTACCGGTATCTACTCACTGGAAAAGTCATAAGAATTGAGCAATTGCTAGCGAGTCTGCCAAAGCTATTTCATTTCATGGCATAAGAACGTATTTTTTTCTTTTATGGCAAAACAACATACTTTTTTCTTTCATTCGTGAATGACATTTATACAATAATTGTCAATAAAGGCGAGGATAACTAACTTTTTCATCAAGTGAAAAGACGAGAGAATCGTGGAATCTACCAGAAATAATTAATAAATGCCATTGCTCAATAGGTTCGAACTTAGGTCTTCCACCTGGGAGGCACTGTCTTTAACCACTACACATTTCCGCACTGGACTCCACTGAGGACAAATAGCGTCTATGAACTGTATTGCTTTTGCCACTGGCCGTTTTAACAGCTTATTAGCCAGTAATAGGCTTACTAGCATCTACTAAGTTCCTAGGAATAATCGTAAGAATTGAGTAATTGCTAGCGATACTGAAGATGAACTGTTCCATGCCAGAAACAGCCGCAATATAACCGTATACAGTTTCAGCCAAAAAGAGACTTGAAGACCCCAAGTGGCGCAGTGGAGTAAGTCACTGTTTTGCAACACAGCTAAGCCGTTACAGCCAGGAGTTCCTGGTCACTACACAGACAGAGGCAAGAAGTCCTTTAGAGGGTGGCTTGATAAGTGAATACCTCCAGATAGTAAACCTTGCATGGCCTACCTTTTGAGGTGGCTATGACCTCCCGAGCAAGTGGTGTGTGATAAGAAGCAGAACAACTTGACAAGATGTGCATCGGAGGACACATGTCCTGGTCTTTAACTGTACCCAAATCTACTGGAGGAGTTGTTGCAATAAGGCAAGGCCAGAATTGACAATTGGACATCACAAAATCTGGAGTGGTGAAATATTGGGTAAAATAAGACAATAAGAAAGAATGAGTGGGTATGTATGGCCAGACCAATTCAGGGAGATTAGTCCATGGAATGCTTTGTAGGTTAACAGTAAAACCTTTAAATCAGCCTTTGGATTTCCTACTGTAGTTTAAGTATATTTACTGTTTTATCTGGGAAGCTAGAGAGAATAGCACTGCAGTAGTCTAATCTGGTTGACAGAAGTGACAGAAGTGTCGATACGCTTTTAGGCACAATTTCTGGACATAGAGATGCAATGGTACAGAAATGATATTCTGTCCTTCACCATTTTAAGAAGACTGTACAACCATCAAGTCATTTTTAGAGCCAAACAAATGTATGGTCAGATCTGACAGATCCAGTTCTTATTAATACTCAATACCAGTCATGTTCCTCCATTTGGTACCTAATGAACAGGCCCTGCTACAGAATGTCTATTGTGTGCAGGTGAAGAAATGCGTGGACCACATGACTCTTCTGGTGATTGATAGTGAGAACGAGAAAAGTTACGCCCACTGGCAGATGCCCATCCTGCCCACCATGGCTCGTTTCCACCACAACCTGCCTCACACACCCAGGAAACTTCATCTGGTTCTTGGACCCGAGGTGTACGGCTTCCTCCTCAGTGAAGAGAAGACCCCGCCAAGACACAAAGGTCAGAGGGATGAAGTCCATGACCATACATGTAGTGTGATGTATATTTATGTAATTTCTTATCCAGAGCCACCTACGGTAGTGAGTGCATACATTTTTATAGTGGTCTCCTTGTGGTAATCAAACCTACAGTCCTGTTATTGCAAGCATCATGGTCTTACAAAATGAGCATGACAGCACAATTAAAAGGTGAAAAGAAGATACAAACGCATGCATGCATGCACAAATACTCATACACATATCAATAATTTAAATTATTACCTTAGTGTTGAAATTGTTTCCCCTATATAGCCCACGTAATGCGTGAAGTAGACCGGGGCAGTCCGGCTGAAAAAGCAGGCATGCAGGAAGGAGACCAGCTACTGGATGTCAATGGGGAGGCCGTGGAGTTACTGGGTCACGAGGACATAGTGGAAAGAATAAGGAAGAGTGGCCAACAGGTCACCCTTACCACCATCACAGCTTGTGGCCATGAGTTTTACATGCAGGTAGATGCCAGCAAATCAATCCAAGAGTGTGTCTGTGTCACAGAAGGCTGGTGTGTGGAGGACAGCTCATAATAATGGCTGTGATTGAGTGGATGTCTATTCCAGACATTATTATGAGTCCATCCTCCCCAACTAAGATGGCAAAAGCTATATGGGGTTTGAATATTTGTTTGTTCGCATGGTCGGTCAACACACTTGCCTCAAAGGTTTTAGTTGTATGACCAAAAGTAAGCAGACATTAATCATATCAAGTACATGCAAAAAGATGATGAGTGTCTTTCACTCGATTCAGATGGGTTTATCTCCTCTACTCTTCTGTGGAACTAATGCTCTTCAAAAGAAAAAGAAGAACCAAGCTCCACCCCCACTCCCAGTTCTAGTGAAGGTGGAGGTTTCAAAGGAGAACCAGCAGTCGGCCTTGTACCGGACACTCCTGGGACCTCTGTAAGCTAGGTATGGCATGGACACTCCCACTGGCTGGCGAACAGCAATACACTCCCTGAACATGTTCTATTGTCTCAAGCTTTAAGATTACAAAATCAATGTTGGCAATTTTGGGAAAATGTTTTTTCACCCAAAAGGAACAAAGCTAAGTTCTTTATCTCAAACCTGAGATTCAGCTGATTGTGCTGTATTTTCTACACATAGAGATGAGAAGAATATTTTCAAACACAACTTATATATATGCTTAAATGTTGACATGTGAGTGATTAGGTGAGTGATTAGGGATAGGTACCATGCAAAAGAACATAACAACATATTTTTTTATCTTGTTAACTCTAAGATTCACTCCAGAAAATAGAAAAGGATTTTCTGGAGTGAGGATTCAAACAAGCAACCTTTTAGTTTCTGGCCCAACATTCAACATTGACATTTTAGTATTTTATCTGAGGCTGTTATCCAGAGCGAATTACAGTTAATGCATTCATCTTAAGATACAGTTGTGCTCATAAGTTTGCATACCCTGGCAGAAATTGTGAAATTTTGGCATTCATTTTGAAAATATGACTGATCATGCAAAAAAAACTCTTTTATTTAAGGATAGTGATCACATGAAGCCATTTATTATCACATAGTTGTTTGGCTCCTTTTTAAATCATAATGACAACAGAAATCACCCAAATGGCCCTGATCAAAAGTTTACATACCCTTGAATGTTTGGCCTTGTAACTGACACACAAGGTGACACACACAGGTGAACATGGCAATTAAAGGTGAATTTCCCCACCTGTGGCTTTTTAAATTGCAATTAGTGTCTGTGTATAAATAGTCACATGGATGCAATGAGCAGGCTAGATACTGAGCCATGGGGAGCAGAAAAAAACTGTCAAAAGACCTGCATAACAAGGTAATGGAACTTTATAGAGATGGAAAAGTATATAAAAAGATATCCAAAGTCTTGCAAATGCCAGTCAGTACTGTTCAATAACTTATAAAGTAGTGGAAATTTCAGGGATCTCTTGATACCAAGCCAAGGTCAGGTAGACCAAGAAAGATTTCAGCCAAAACTGCCAAATTGTTTGAGATACACAGAAAAACCCACAGGTAACCTCAGGAGAAATACAGGCTGCTCTGGAAAAAGACGGTGTGGTTGTTTCAAGGAGCACAATACGACGATACTTGAACAAAAATGAGCTGCATGGTCGAGTTGCCGAAAAGAAGTCTTTACTGCGCCAATGCCACAAAAAAGCCCGGTTACAATATGCCCGACAACACCTTGACATGCCTCATAGCTTCTGGCACACTGTAATTTTGGAGTGACAACACCAAAATAGAGCTTTATGGTCACAACCATAAGCTCTATGTTTGGAGAGGGGTCAACAAGACCTATAGTGAAAAGAATACCATCCCCACTGTGAAGCATGGTGGTGGCTCACTGATGTTTTGGGGGTGTGTGAACTCTAAAGGCACGTGGAATCTTGTGAAAATTCATGGCAAAATGAATGCAGCATGTTATCAGAAAATACTGGCAGATAATTTGCATTCTTCTGCACGAAAGCCGCGCATGGGATGCTCTTAGACTTTCCAGCACAACAATGACCCTAAGCACAAGGCCAAGTTGACCCGCCATCACAGTCTCCTGACCTTAATATCATCGAGCCACTCTGGGGAGATCTCAAACGTGTGGTTCATGTAAGACGACCAAAGACTTTGCATGACCTGGAGGCATTTTGCCAAGACGAATGGGCAGCTATACCACCTGCAAGAATTCAGAGCCTCATAGACAACTATTACAAAAGACTGCATGCTCCCATTGATGCTAAATGTGGCAATACACAGTATTAAGAACTAAGGGTATGCAGACTTTTGAGCAGGGGTCAGTTTTTTTTTTTCTTTGTTGCTATGTTTTGTTTTATGATTGTGCCATTCTGTTATGACCTACAATTTAATGTGAATCCCATAAGAAATAAAAGACGTGTTTTGCCTGCTCACTCATATTTTCTTGACAAATGGTACATATATTACCAATTCTCCAAGGGTATGCAAACTTTTGAGCACAACTTTAGCTTTGTGGAACAACCACACAATCCAGTAGTAGTAAATACACCTTTGTTTAGTTATCTATCAAAGTGAGTGATGGAGAAGGAAGAATGAAGTTAGGTGGGGAGGGGAGGTTCATAGACAAGTACAACTAAGGTTAACAAAATTAAATTATCATTTTTTTCCTTTGTACTTTAGGTGGCGTTCTGACATTTTGGGAGTTGAGCAGGACTCCAGGTGGGGAACACAGTGATGCTGGAGAAGAGACATAAAATGAAAGAGATGTGTCGGGAAAAAGTGACTGTTCAAAGTTCTGTTCTAGAGACATTTTGCCTCTCTTCTGGTTGTGGAGAGGAATGTGTAAAACAAGGTAATGCAAGTTGCATGGAGGAAGGTCCTAGTGGTGAAAGACTCTGCCTCCGGTGCACATGTACTGCTGCAGCATGGGTTTCAATCCGGCACAATGCTCATTTAGCAAAAACTCTATCCTCTATCTTTCTCCACTCTCCTGTCAAATTCCTGAAGAAAAAAAGATATTTAAACAAGCTCCAACAGTGAAGTCCATTTTAAAGATACAAAATCTATGTTTCCTGATGTAAGAGAGAATGTATTGTAAGCCTATGTTTTTATTTTGATTAATAAAATATATAATTTGTCTTGCTTGTTTGTTATCGCTACAGGTAGAGGAGGAAACTAATGACATATAATTCCTGTGAGTGAACACAACCAACCAAAGCACTTGTTTGAGCTCATTTACTGGCACCCATACACATCCAGCATCTTTGCTACTCAACCACACAATCTTCTGTGATATGAATCAAAATGGAGACCATACCAAAATATGTTATTATATATCAGTATTGTAACCTCTATTCATGCTGTTTAAAGATGCATTTCGGGATATCTTCAAATAACACAAACATTTTTAAATCACAAAGTTTTGGAGTGATTGTTGTTGATATTGATGTTGTTATTGTGAACTGATATTGTTAACATGTGCACAATGCATTATAACTGTCATACACTATTTGGCCAAATGTATGTGGACACACCTACTAATTATTGAGTTCAGGTGTTTCAGCCACACCCATTGCTAACAGATGCATAAAATCCAGCACAGAGCCATGAAATCTCCATAGTCAAACATTGGTAGTACAATGGGTAGTACTGAAGAGCTCAGTGATTTTAAATGTGGCACTGTCATAGGATGTCATCTTATCCACAAGCCAGTTTGTGAAATGTCTGTCCTACGAAATCTGCCCTGGTCAACTGTAAGTGCTATAATTGTTAAGTGAAAGCGTTTAGGAGCAACAACAGTCCAGCCACGAAGTGGTAGACCACACAAACTCACAGAGCAGGGCTGTTGAGTGCTGAAGTGCGTAGCACATAAAAAGTGCCTATCATCTGTTGCATCACTCACCAAGAGTTCCAAACTGCCTATGGAAGCAACATCAGGACAAGAACTGTGCGTCGGGAGCTTCATAAAATGGGTTTCCATGGCCAAGCAGCAGAATGCAAGCCGTACATCAACGGCTGTTATAGCTGCAAGGGGGGCCAACTCCATATTAGTGTCCATGGTTTTGAAATGGGATGTCCAACAAGCTCATAGGTGTGGTGGTCAGGTTTCTACATACTTTTGGCCATATAGTGCACCTCAGTTAGCCATGAAATTCCAATTCTGAAAACTGAGTGGTGTTAATGACTTGGGGAACATACTGTATCAGCACCTACATAAAATAGTACACAATTTTCATGACACATTTTGGCTTGACAGTAGTTACAACCTGTGGCCAAGAATCACAGAATGCATCTTTACCTTAAGGCTGTAATCAATTGTTTCTTGGTGAATGTATTTTTAACTTTAATATGTCTATGTAATTTGGCCAAAACATGAAACATCTTAATATTTTATAACATTTAACATTTAGATTGTGTTTTATTTGTTATCTGAAACTGTATTATTTCTCCAAATTGCTTAGATCTACCAAATATAATCAGTGAAAGGAATATGACAGAAGGAAAATATTTGTGTGCCTCTGTTCAGCTTTTCAGATAGGGCCGAAACTATGGAAAGGTTTTATGCACACTGACTTAAATGTATTACTGTATGTTGTTGCGAAAGAATAGACAAATGTTCAGAAGAGGAAAAAGAATGATAGAAATAAATCCAGTAATCTACTTTCATTCTCCAGGTAGGCAGCTATGCACCTATTTATGTTCAGGCAGTTCATATAGCAGTCCTAATTCATGGGTCCTTCTATCTGGAGGTGACATTCGCAGTTGCAGGCAACAGCCGGTTAGAGTCGTGAGAATTATTATAAAATAAAGCACCATGGCACAGGCAGTCCAGAAGCTGGTGGCCAAAGTTCCCACTTTGATTGGAGGTAAGTCTATTTTGCTTGGATATGAGCAAGCTGACGTTGCCGATATTCAAACATGTTATTCTGAAAGTAACCCTTGCATGGCCTACCTTTTGAGGTGGCTATGCCAGTGGCTAGCAAGCTAGCTAGGAACGTTTTTGTACCATCTCCGGACAACAGCTACGTAGCTAACTACTCCAGGTTGGTACGCTGCTGATTTACTAATCACCTTCAACAAAGTAACCACCACATTTAATCTGGAATAAAAGGCGCTTTGACTAGTTAGATGTTAACTTGTTTACGTAACTTTAACTCGCTAGGAACGTTAACGCTAGTTGTTAGCTTGCTGATTTAGCTACGCTAGCACAGTTTAATCTAAGTAACTGTATATTCTGTGTAGCCACACTAAAGGTTGATGTTTGATGTAGCCACTTAGCCTAGGTACTGTACATTTCAACCTCAGGGGCAGGTGTTCACTTAGCTAGTCACCTACAGAAGTCAGCTGTGTCATATGCAATCTTTCTAATTGTAGCAACGTTTGCTAGCTCGCTTTCCTATGTTTCCTGTCTGTCATGACCCAGCAACGTATAGTAGAGGACACATTTCATGACATGACAAACATGACATTTTGTTCCTTTCAGCCGCTGCCAGTTACTCTAAGCCCCGGCTAGCGACCTTCTGGCACTACGCTAAAGTAGAGCTCGTGCCCCCTTCCCCAGCCGAGATTCCCCAGGCCATTGCTGGAGTCAAGAAAATTCTCAGCGGTATCAACAGTGGACGCCTTGGACAGACCACAGTAAAGGTGAGAACTAACATTGCTGGTGTTAACTAATTAAGTACCAAGTTCATTTCTGTCATGTGTCCATTGGCTTTCAGTAAGTTGCCTCCTTATAAACTTTATAGTGCTACTTTGAAGGTAGCCACAGGGGTCCTTTATGGCTCAGCTCCTCGTTAGCGTTTGCATAGCCAGGACTTATTTGTACCTATTTGTAAAGTGTGTGCCTGTGTGCACAAGACTTTAAAGCAATCTAGTAAAGGTCTAACTTTGTGTGCAACTTAATCATTCGGGACAAAGCAAATTGTCTGTCACTTGCCCTTGAACATCTGTATATTTTTAGATGTCACTCGTTAGTATTTCTATGGCATTAATCTCAGTTTGCTTCTATTACAGGAGGCATTCAGAAATGGACTGGTCTGCACAGAAGTGCTGATGTGGTTTTACATTGGAGAGTGCATCGGTAAAAGAGGCATCGTTGGATACGATGTTTAAATATTGGACTGGCCTGTCGCTTGTTGCTCTGAGTGTTGTATGCTCCTGACTTCCACCTCAAAACTGTGGAGATCAAACTTAATAAATATCTATTGTTTAAAGAACTGTAGCACTAACATTTGAGTCATTATCATATCTACTAGACACTGCAGCACTATAAATTTGTTTATTGAAACATTTGTTCCCACTTGACAGATTCATGGGAAGTGCGTGCATGCATGCATGCGTGCGTGCGTGCATGCGCACAACATCCAAGTGCTGACAATTAGATTTTTACTTAACCCTTGTGAGTTGACGTGACATACATTAAGTTGAGACAGATTTCATAAAATGAGAAATCTCACTGTGCTGATTAGTAATTCATACAAGCACAGAAATTGGGTGCTTTGTGCAGTCACAGCCTTTGGGGAGGGGGAGGATATTTACTACTTGTAAATCCAAACCACTGACGATAGAAGAAGCTTGTGTTTAGGACAGTATTACGTGATAATGGACATCTCCTCTCGCTCCTGGCTCTCTGACAGTGTCTGCACGACATTGTCTAAGTATTTGCGGAACTCCCGGCGTACCGCTTCTGGATCTTCCTCCAGGTCTGTGTGAATAAGTGGCAACCTGTTCAAATGTGAGGCTACACACAAACACACAGACATCAATAGGTAATCGTGACCTCACTGGTATGAATCAAACAGTGGTGTCAGGCTTGTCTTTAAAGTGAAATTGCATAAATGGTATGTTCACACAGGTTTCCCCTGGCAGCAAAGGTGTTGGAATCCTCTATTTGCAGGATAGTTCCTGCATGCTGCACTAGCATGTAACAAGGATGAGCTTGATTCTTTTAGGTCTACCTAGGTCAGGACGTCCGTTATCTGTACCACTTCCAGGCTTATGATGGGCCATCAGTAGACACTGGTTGTCATGCAGCCCCTGTGAAGAGATGAACATGGAGTGCCATGTTTCTACTTCCATTAGGTGGCGTTGCACATCTGGGTTGAATACTATAACCACACCATTGGAGTCTTTCAACAATGCCGGCCAGCATGACTCAAACCTGCATCAGAAGAGACAAGGTGGCTGAGCAGTGGCTTTCATTACAGGGACATGTACAAAAATATATATATATTTTTAACCAAGCAAGTTGAGCTACTTCTCATTTTCATTAATAACCTAAACATGCAAAGCCAGTACTCAGTTTTGCTGTGCATAAATGCAACTTAAGTTTAGATGTAAATACAATTGTGTTTTTATAATAGCTCCTTACTTGAAATCTCCAGCACAGTCCCAAAGTTCCACCTCACAGAGTGATTTATCACCACTTCCCTCATTCTGAGATTCAAATTCCAGTATCCTTGGAACAACACAACAATGGTTAAATGGTGCACACGTCAATTTCGACTTCTACCATAACCAACATTTTGCCTATTGATCGACAACAATGTGATCCTGCCACTGGGAGGTATGTGCGTACATTCTTTACTTACCTGACACCGTGAGTAGGACTGTATTCCCCTCCAATTGTCTCTACCGTGTCAGAGAGGAAGTTGGCTAGAACGGTTTTTCCAGACTAAAACACAATGTACGTTGTGTCGGAATTTTATGAAAGAGTTAACGAATTATAGTATTGTAATCATTAATACCCACCTAGCTATCTAGCTAAAGCCACTCACAATTACAAACGGATTTAGAGCGCTTTCCCCTTACCTCACTTGGTCCAATTAAAAGTATTTTTGCCTTAAACATCTCCCCTTCTCTTGTGTTGATAGTTTGTCCAGCTTACAGCTAGTAGTATTGGTACAGTACTGTAGTACAGTCAGTAGCAGACCTAAGCTAGCTGACAAAAACGGCTAATACCCGCAAGGTGACAGTACCCAGGCAGATCCCAGATACTAAATGCAAGCAACTCGACAAAAATGAGAAAAGTAGCTTCTCCGATATGCCGATATTTCTTACAATTTCAATACTGATTAGTAAAACATAGTTAACACATCTAACCAACATTAGAAGCTGTCGGGCCAACTATAAAGTAAACATCGTCTCTATGGTTTCCGAGGCAGAGGGGTGGGACAAAAAACAGCGGGGTGGATCGGGTTGGATTAATTCATTTCACCACGTGACATTAGTTGTAGAAAAACATTCACCAGAAGAGGGCATTGGACACATGTATCCAGGAGAATTACAGACATTGTGGTGAGTTAAATCTTAACTTAAAACTGCTCCATTTGTCTGTGTTGATCAAAAAGGCTATATTCTCAAACTGATATTTTTAAATACACATGAGTTAATTGATTTCGAAAATAGATTCAATACTTTTCTTCCTCATTTTATGGTATTTAATTTATTTATGGTATTTAATTTATTTTATTTAATTATGACTTGATTATGGACCCAAATTACAACACATTGCCCTCGAGTGGCACAGTGGTCTTTAAGTCAACGCCTCAAAGTACAGCTTCATCATTGCTGCAAGGAGTTTGAATCCTGGTTGCAGCATAAAAACAGCGCTTAATTAGACCAGCGCTGCCTGGTCTGGACGAGTGGAAGTCGTATAAGCCTGCCTTGTCTTGTCTCGCTGTAGTGAATCACCTGGAATGCTTTCTCCTCCAGCATGTGTACTGTTGAAAACGTCTTAGTGAGCAGTGTGAAGAGATTCAGAATATTTTGGAGAGATATGCTTCAGAGTAAACTTTAAATCTATGACTCTCCTGCACGTTATGTTTGTGGCAAAAAGGTAAGTCTGTAATCCCAAATTGGACATTTCAAAACTGGGAGGGAATAAAAAAATGTAAAAATATAAAAACTAAGAAAAAAATAAATGACAACACATTTTATACAAAGTAGGGAACCAAAAGTGTTGGGACAATTTGCATAGCACTGGTGAGCTTAGCAAAAGCAAACCATCTGTGGATGACTAAAAAAGTCTTGGCGTACCACCTCATCTGTGAAATATGGTGAAAGAAATTATGTCTTTGGCATGTATGGCTAGAATTTATAGTCTTCCTGAATATATCTGCTGACATCACTTGAATGAATGTCTGAACTGTACCAAAACATATTGACTGTTAAAGTATAATCAATATTTCCAAACTCATATATCATACAGTAAGACAATGAACCAAAACATGCTGCCAGAGCAATTTCGAGTTTTCCGGTTACAGTGGAATGTTTTTGGATGGTCAAGTTTATCTCCTGATATAAATCCATTGGACTGGGCCTTCTTTTGCTGAAGATGAAATCTATGTTGAAAAGATTTCATCTTGTTTAAAAACAAACAAAAGAAGATGGCCGATGTATAGGCCTAGCAAAGCATTACCAGAGGGGATACCCAGCATCTGAGTCAATAGATCACAGACTTGCAAAGGGTATACAACCAAATACTATTTGCATACTTTCTTAGGACATAGTATTAATCTGTCACAATACTTTTTGTACCATGAAATAGGTGGACTGTTTGTAAAAAGTGTTTTTGAAATAGTGGAACCATTCTGTTTAAGAATAACCTCATAGCACTTGTTTGATTTCAAATGTAAACTTTCGGGTGAAATCAAAAGACGAAAAACTTTTTCACTGTCCCAACATTTCAGAAGGGGGTGTATGTCTCACATTACATACTAAAAACTATTTAGTTCCCTGTCGAGGTCACTGATATTCAGAATTTAACAATCATTGGAATGAGGCAAGTAATCCAGTAGTGGATTTAAACAAGCCATGTTTGACTGAGGACCTAAGTCCTTAAACAGTTGATGTAATTTAATATCAGATTTTCCTTATCAGTAATAATGCCTAATTTGTTTTGACAACAAATATAGCAAACACAATCTAATCAATGATTTCTTGTTATAAAAATTCAATGTTATAAAACATTTTCAATTTCTTTTAATAGATTCTGTTTACATCTCAGATTTCCCTCTTGGACTTGCTGTAACAATAAACTTAATAAATAAAAACAATAAAAAAGTTGATAATTACATTTTTTGATGGTCTACAATTGTATTCCTGAATATTAGCTATCTCAATTGTTATTGCTGAAGTTCAGCTTTACATTTACATTTTAAGGTATTTTCATTTTGTGTTGACATATGCATGTGTATTGCACATTACCGCTGAATTTTGGGCTGTGCAGATTGAATAGAGCCGGATGTGAAAAGTTATTTAATCTTTATTAAAAATATATATAAAAAAAACTGTTACATACATTTCAAAAACAATTTTGTTGGCCCATGTAGATAAATATACTAGCTTTTTCTAAAGTACCATTATATAAAGAATACCTGGTGTGGGATAAAGGTTAAGGTTGCAGACGTGCATACATTACATACAGTATGACCTCTTCATCCAAATATTTTGCATATTCATAAAATAAAAGGCCTTTTATGTGGCATAGTCTGTCTCAAATAAAAACAGAAAAAAATACACCACTCACAGGGCAATGGGTGGCAAATGAACTGAACCATTCTTAAAAAAAGCATTTATCAGAAGCGCGTTTCAGTGTTCATTTCAGTTGACAGATCTTGACAGAGGTCCCAACACCAAAGCCGGGATAGAGGGGCTCCACAAACGTGGTCTCGAACCTGTGCAGGAGAGTCATCTGGTTGCCAATACTATAGAAAGCCAGGACCCCTGCTGAGTGATCTAGATATACCCCTATTCTAGGTGAATGGGGTGCATTAATGGACTTATCAACCCTGTTGTGCCAGGCTGAGTACCCTGTCTCAGAACACAACAGGCTCCAGGACTTCTCATTATAGCCCAGTAGACACAGCGATCCTTTCCCCTTCCGGCTGATCCCCTTATAGGCTACTCCCATGGAGAACTCCCCGCTCCACTCAATCTCCCAGTAGAAACGTCCGCCAGACAGGGCCTCGCGACACAGAACCTGGGCAAAGCTGTCAAACCTCTCAGGGTTTGCAGAGTAGGGCTGGAGCTCCCTGGTTCGAATCACCTTCCTACTACTGTCCGACAGGTGCAGCTCTTTGTATGCTGTGCTAGGGTCCAGCCTCAGCTGGCAAAAGTCTGGTGGAATTAAAATGGGTCAACATTAGATAGGTGTTGTACTGTGATACGAGTTTAGGAGGATAAACAAGTTCATGAGGAAGAAATGGGTAGCCTGGTCCTGGTATTGATTTACATTTGGTTGAGCTTTCAATGAATGTCAATTTAACATGAAATCGATAAAATATGCCACCAGGTAATTGGATTCAGTTAAACATTTGGATGAGAAAAAAGCCATTCCCTTATGTTTAAGACTATCAATGAATCCAGTTTATTCAATTTCAATTTCCTCTCATTACATTGGGCGTAGTTTGGTGGATTGACTTCCTGCCTGTTGGGCCCTGTCTGGAGTCTCCTTCAGATAGGGCCACACTGTCACTGGTCCCCCCATCTCAGCCCCAAGGTTTTACTCTGCTATATTATTGTGCAGGGGGGAGTAGGGTCAGATCTCCTTCTCCATTGTAAATCCTTGTTGTTAATCTAAGGAACATGCTCTCTAAATTTTCCTTGTCTCCTGCTCTGTTAAAACTTAGGAGGACATGAGGTCTTGGACCACACCTCAGGAGTACCAGACTCGAAAGACTTGTAGCTGTTCCTGTCCAAAGTCATCCTGGTTGTTTTGCAGATAATGACGATACCTGACGATTTCAGCTGCCACTCAGCTGACCATTCCTCCCTCCTGGATTGTTCCTGTCCTTGTCCATTTGGTCATGCTTCTGACCTGGATTATGTTTTATAGACTTTGGACACGAACCCACATGCATTTATTAATTACTACAATTTGTACTCTTAAAATTCATCGGGCACAACGGGACTGGTCAATCCTCCCAGCCTGGTTCCTCTCTAGGTTTCTTCCTAAATTTCGGCCCCGCTTAGGGAGTTTTTCTTAGCGACTGTGCATGAACACTGTTGTTGCTTGCTCCTTGGGGTTTCAGGCTGGGTGTTTTGTAAAAGCACTTTGTGACAACAGCTGATGTAAAAAGGGCTTTATATAAATACATTTGATTGATTGATTATTTTTGTGGTTAGAAGTGACATGGAAACAGCATTGATTCAATCTGTTTTTGCCCAGTGGGAGAGGTCAACTAACATGTACTTACATTTCAGAAACTCGTGTCTTGTCTTTGGCTCTGGTGGAGGCAGACTGTCCACGGTCACTACTTCCTTGACTAAAGGTTGAAAATAGAAGACCAGATCTCAATGGCTTTTTGAAACCACACCATTTTGTATTCCTTGGCCTTTGCCTCCCAAACCATATGAAATGTTTTAGATAGCAAATTGGCTATCTTGCTTAACATAACGAACAAACAGCATGGATACATTAATCACAAAACAGACCTTGATTGCTTCTTTCTCTCTTTTCCGTTGTATATACAGGGACCTCATTCACTGTAAGAGGTAGTAGGAAAGCAGTTGAACAAAACATCCCAAGTGTTGGTTACTGTTGACGTATCTTTAAAAAATTCTGTGTTTTGCAAATAGATGCAAAATATAATTTTGTCATTTAAACACTGGGTGCATTCTGGTCTTGACTCTTTCTAAATTATTATATTTGAGACACTGGAAATCAGGGCCAGGTATGTTGTTCTGACCTGACTTGGAGATCTTCATTAGTTCCTCTTTGCCCAGCTCTTCCAGACGGTCCTTGATCTCAGCCACAGCTTTCCTAGCTGCCCCGAACGAGAAGTCTGGGTTTAATGACACTTTTGGGATGAAGCCGTCATCCGTTGGAGTGCACAGATAGTTGAAGTTCTGTAGAAAAGGTAACCGTGAGTGACGTCAAATAAGAATGCACTTAAGGACCAGCAGGTGCAATGAACATGTAGAAGGGTAACATTGTAGATCTGTGAATTTGAGCACAGCCTAAAATCACAGTCCTTTTTAGAAGACTGATCTTGGCTTGCTGTTTTAAACCTTTCACACATCCAGTTTTCTTGCACTTCACAATTATGTGCACATCCAGTGGTAACTATAGTAAGTGAATGTACTGTAAATAATGTTGAATGTTCAGTATGTGCTGTATGTAAATGCATGGTATCATTCCAGTCTCACCTGTAAGAAGTGGATGTGGTCCTCAGTGCTGTACAGCTGTTTGAGACCTGTCTCCTTCTTCTTCAGCTCATCAATCTCCTGTTCCAGCCTCTCCACCATTCCCTCTGCCTGGTTGAACGCCGCCTTCTCGTTGATCCCGATTAGCTTGGTGACCTCTGACCTTATCCTCTCGATGTAGCGGATCATGTCCTCAAACATCTTCTCACTCTCCGCCATGGCCCTCTGCGCTGAGCTCTGGACAGGATAGCACAGACAGTGATTCATTTAATAGAGCAATAGCCCAAGAAACCAACATACAATAGCTAAATGTATTTTTAGACAAGATACAGTTGTCATTGAGACATCATGACTTAAATCCTGCCATACAGATCAATACAATTACTTTTTTCAATCGAGAAATACAACATTTATTTTACAGAAAAATTATTATCGATGGAAGGTAAGTTCAAATGAGGTAAAAAGTGTAAATCAGTCATGATCAAATCATTAAAGATGACATTACTATTACACCTGCAGTGAGACCATGAAATACAAAAAAAAGTTTGTAGACATACTTAGGAGAATTGATTTGGTTACCTTTAGTGAGTCTACTGCTGTCCTCAGTTCTTCAAGTTCCTTCACCCTTTCCTGACACTTCTGTCGGATCTCAGCTTGTGACACTCCCAGGAGTTTCTGTTGATGTCAAACCACACCACACTGTCATGAACAATTTAATCTTACAATTTAGGATGAAATGACCTCACATTTGATTAATAATTTGTACCAGTAGATTATCTAGGCCAGCCAGTGGGTTTGCTAATGGTATACTACTCATTGGTTTGTTTGTGGTTAATTCAATCAGTCCTATCTCGAAGGCATCTTGTGCTTCTATTTTGCACATTGTATTTGGGTTTACATGATCAGTTCTGCTCAAATTAAGATATTAAGTAATGCTTATTTATTATACTGTTGATAGTTAATTGCTTGTGTGTCTTCATGCAGTAAAAAGTTACGATGTGAAAACTATGTAATACAATGTAATATTCCATTATTATTAACAACCACAGTTCTAAAGATCTACTTAGTATGTATGCCTTTATCTCAGGAGTGGAAAGATCGAGCCAGATGGAATGCTGACCATGCCAGGAATGTGAAACCACCGCTGTATGCCTGACTTCAAAAGAGATGTGTCAAGGTGCACATACACTGGCCTGTATTATAGGGAAAAGAGAGATTCTAATTCCTCTACTGAAAACCAAACCGACCCATTCTTGAAGATAAGCTCAAGGAATGTTGGGAATCTGGCGAGTGGGGATTGGGGGAAGAGAAGTAGTGGGCGAGTGAGTGAGGGAGGAAGGAAGGGAGGGTAGCATTAAAAAAAAGTGAAGCCTTGAGAGAGATGAGTCGGGTTGTAAATCTGGGGATGAGAGAAAGTTTAGCGACAACAGAAAAAGCTGAAGGATGGCCTTATTGTAAAAACCTGAGTTTCACAGTATTATGAATAGGTGACACAAATGTCCTGGGCATGAATGTTTATCCTTGTTAATGGTGAATACAGTATCATTCGTCTGAAGTGGTCCAACTGTGTGTTTTAAAAAGGCTTCTGACCCCTAATTTTGGCAGGTAATTTTGATGGGAACTGTCTGATTTAGATGCAGTCACATTTCTAGTTAATCATAAACAGGCCACGTGGGTAGAAACAGCTGTAACACTGCCTTCCAGTAACACCACCAACACACCCCTGGAGCGAACAGGATGTGTCTCAACCCTACCCGCAAGAACATCTGGAAAGCCACACTTTTTAAAGATGCTTTCATCACAGATTAGGAAAGAAATTCCTCCATCAACCTCAGAGATCATCAGAACGCTGTGCTTCTTTTTGGATGTGCAAGTTTGCCTGTCCTGCGGGAGTGGCTGATAGCAGCACTGTCTGGTTTGATAAGCTGGTTGAGTCAAAAGTAGAAACGTTAGTGATAGTGCGGGGTATGGGGGAGGGGGTTGTGTGGGGGGTGCTGGGAACACTACACGTCTGCCTTAACCCACATTCCTTTACCATTAACACCCATCGGCATTATCCCACTGCCCCCATGCTCGCAACCCTGTCCTGATAAATGGAGGGAAAGAGGTGTTTGTGAATGAACGATTGGTCAGTTCTACAACACTCACATTAGTGACTGTGCCTTGTCGCACGCAGGATGTATTAGGCTATCACTGAATGGGCTTTTGCTGTACGACCGACCAAACAAGTTCTTTGCATTGTATGTAAAGTAGGTCATTAAATCTCTGATTGCTTGAAACTTTAAGTCAAGGTCTGGGCGGCTCCCATAAATCTTACAGTTAAACCTGACACTCAGAAAGCAACACCAGAGTATCCTGCTCTTACCTGCTTCTCACTCCTCTCCGCCTCGGCTGAGACGATGTCATGTCCCTTATGTTCGCTAACAGTGCAAATGGCACAGATACACATCTGGTCCGTGCGGCAGAATAGCTCCAGTGACTTCTGGTGCTGGGGGCAGATCTTCCTGTCCAGGTTCCCCAGCTCATCCACCAGCTTGTGCCTCTTGAAAGTAGCCGATTCATAGTGGGGCTTCAGGTGCTTCTCGCAGTAGGACGCCAGGCAGTTCAGGCATGACTTGACGGCCTTGAGCTTCTTCCCGGAGCAGTAGTCACAGGGCACGTCGGCTGGGCCAGCAAAAGTGTTCCCTGAGGGCATGAGGTTGAGGTTGGTGCCAGTCTTCTTGATCTTTTCCGCCACCTTGGTGAGCATAGTGTTGGGCCTGAGCACAGGCCTCTGGGTGAAAGTGATCTTACACTGTGGGCAGATGTAGATGCCAGTGTAGTCCGCCTCATTCCAGTAACCGCTAATGCAGTCCATGCAAAAACTATGTCCGCAGGGGATAGCCACAGGGTCCCTCAGCAGGTCCACGCACAATGGACAGCTGAAATAATCGGAAGCCATGGGATCGGCCATTTTCTCTACTTCTTAAAACTCCTACCTGTAGAGAGAGAGGCAGGCAGACAGAAATCCACAGAGGAATTGAACTGGTGCACTACGTAGACCGCTTGTCCACAAGAGTGTGGCAGAGCCTGCCAGAGACAGGACCTACTTGTATTTCTGAATTCCAGAGGTTATTGATTGAAAGCAGATGAACCCCTCCCCCCGTGCTGCTGAGAGTATGTGAAGCCCAGTTCAGATAAACAGGTTGAGCAAAGGCTGTAGGAGACTTAAAGGGAGGGAAAGAGAGAGATTGAGTGAGTGAATGAGGGAGGGGGCGGGCTGAAAGGAGAGAAAGTATGGGATAGGTTGAGTCAGGAAGAATGAATGACTTGTAGTATTAAAGGAGGAACTAACTGCTGCTAAGTATACCTGAAAAAATGTGTAATTTTAGTTTCAGTGTTTGGTGTGATTGTAGGCAGTGAATTCTAATGGTTTTTTTTTTTTACTTAGTGAACAAACTACACCGAAGGCTATTGTTGGTTAATCATTATTTTGTTTGGTCTGTAGTGTCATGTGTCGACTGAGGGCTGAAATACGACAGTGATTTCGAATGTAACCTGTATTTCCCAAGTAATTCGGAACAGTGAACAGATATGCACATGCCATAGGGCCCTACATTAGCTACGGTTGAATGGACATAAATGCTAACTTTGTGGAAGAGCAGGTTTTCAGGGATCAGGAGTCCTTCCACTAGACTAATGAATCTGCTCCCACCAAAAACAAAACATGATACTTTCAATGTCAAATTACAGATGAGGTCTTTTGCTATATTTGTTAATACCTGTTGCTGTTTGAACTGCCTGCCACAGGTGTTCAGACAATAAGCCGTTGGAGTTCAGGACAGGAATTGTTGCACAAGCCTGCATTTTATCTGCAGCTGGCTGAACCAGTCTGGCTGCCCCTACAGGTGGCTATAGTACTAACAAATGATGTGTGTCATGAACAAAATGCTTGCTAGGAAAGCCAGAAAGGAGTGGTGATCACAGAAACATTTTTGACCAAATTCCTGTATGAGGTAGGTTTGAGTCAGGATGACATCTGTCTGATAGAATGCTTCACATAATGTATTTTTGTGTTATCAGGGAAGCGTAGTGGGAGGAAAATGCAAGTCAGCACAATTTACTCACCTTTTTAATTTACCATTACCGTTTACCCAACTTTTTGGTAAGTTGCATAGTGAAAATGAATTATTAGTATAGGAAGATTTTGTTCCATATTTACCACATTTTTTGCCCACATTTTACTGTAATTTTTTACCATTGTGTTAGCGCTGTGACAGCTAAACTTGCACATCCAGCCTGTCACACAACAATACCCCTAGTATTGACTATGTACAGTGTAAACATCACCCGTATGCTGTTTCTTTAATTACCTATAGTCTAAAATCAGCAAAGGGTGAGTCTTTCAGCAGACACACCTTGGTTTCTGTTTGTCTTCCTTGCCCCCCCACCACCACCACCAACATCCTACAGCTCCTGATTTAATAGCGAATATCAACTGCTGACGACGTCATAACTCAGCTTGTAAGCGAATTTGCATTTCAGTGTGCACTTTGGTTTTATTCTTGGTCCTAGGGTGTGACTTGTTACCTCTGGCCATGCGTTGTCTAACGGTCTAAGCCACAGTGCCCAGTGCAGCGTAGGTTTGATTCTGGCCTGCTGCTATTTCAGAATGTTCTATCTTCTACTTTTCCCTCCTCTGTCAATAAAGGGCTATAGAGTCCCCCCCCGACAAAATACAAAACTAGATAATATTGGAATATTATTATTAAACTGTAAAATAATGTGCAAGGTAGGGGATCTAAATAAAGATAACATGGTTTTCAGAATTATCTTACTCCTGGAAATTTGCTCCTAAATTGACAGTATATCGCTATTATTCAAATCAATCACAAGGCCAGAGATATGTAAGCACTCACTGGTTGCGAAAGGCTTCATACACAACATTACCCTAATCACATATCTTACATAATTGCACATCAGCGGTAGTTTCGCCTCTCTCCATATTTGGTCAGGTTTCTGATAAGCCAGTTTCTCTTTCCTCTCATTTTGTGTGGACCAGATACCAGCAAAGTAGGCCTGTTCCAAGTAAAACAGCCCTGTTTGGTTTACAGATTAACTACCGCGAGAGAGAGAAAGAGGGAGGGAGAAAGGTATTTCCCAGCCAAATGTATGGTTTACATCAGAAATAAAATAGTATGGTTATACAGGCAGATCCCACAGGTATACAATTTAGGCTGATTTGACACCTTGCATCTTCAAGACAGACAACTGTAACCAAAGTTATTAAATTGTCAGAGCACAGATTCGTTTGTCATAATTGCATGTGTGCTATGAACATTTCATAGTTATGCCCTTTACTCAATCAGACTTAAAACTCCACATCACGCAAGAAAAAAGTCAGATATTCGTTGAAAATCTCTTGCTTCAACTGTAGTAACCCACAGGGTTCAGTTAGGAAGTGTTGTATTAGACATAGTGACAAAGAGTAGAAAAGACTAATGTTTGCGTGAGAGGATGGCAGTATTCTACACTGGTCAGACTTAGTAAAGTAATAAAAATAATGCAATTTGTGCTGCAGTCTATGGTTTAAGTAGCTGGCTGTGTTTGTGTGCGATTGGCCAGAACCTGGAGACAGGAAAGGTATTTACGTGTGTTGCCTTCAAGAACAATGGTTACTTTTGTTAGCGTTGGCTGGCTGATACACAGGGAGGAGGAGTTTGGTCAAGGGCCAGATCACATTGAACAGGTTGCTGCTAACACTGCAGAACAAAACTCCACAACAAAATGGGCAAAAGGGGACCATTGTTTAAATGTGTTTGGTCATATTTTCACTTTTGTTGTGGATTAAAAGTCATTTTCAGTTATATTTACATCGGAATTCACCCAGATTGTTTGGAAAGTACCTGAAAAACAGTAACCGTTTATGCAAATGTAGGGTTGTTGACTTAACACTGACTCTGAATGTAAATATATGAACACAACCAATGAGTCCACAGTATTCTCAAAAGTCTCTGTTGAGTAAGCAATTGGGGAATACAGTGCTGCTTCAAAGTATGTGAACCCCTTGTCCAAATCTAGATTTTTTTAGTGTTCACCATGAAATCTTTCATTAATCAGAACCAGCCTTTTTTATTTGACAAACAGGTTTATAGTTACCAATTCTATATGTTGGTTTAGAGGAAAAGGGATAATGAAAAGGAAAAATTTTTTTTTTAGAGGAAAAATGTAATGAAAAGGGAATTAACGCAGGTGCAAAAATTGGGTACCTAATGAACAAATTAAGAGACATTTTTAGGAAAGAGGCAGGATTCTGACAAATAGAGACAAGAAACCTGGTCAGTTTGGTGTTACCCATACAGGTAAATGCAAAACACAACATGCTGAGAGGAAAGGAGATCTCAGAGGACCAGAGGAAGAGGGCAGGGAAAGCACATCAGTCTGGGGAAAGCTGTACAACCACCTCAAAAAGATTGAGCTCCACTAGTCCACTGTGAGGCAAATAATTCACAAATTTAACATGACAGTAACATTTACCATGACAGCAACTCAGGCCTAGACGTGGACAACCTACCAAAATATCCCTAAGAGCCACGAGAAAAATAATAAATCAGGTAAATGCCAACCCAAACATAACATCTGAGATGCTGCAAGACCTTCCTTTCTCTGGGTACTGTACATGCTTCAATAATAAGATCACTAATCTCCAAATTCACAGAAGGGTTGCTAGGTAGAAGACTCTTCTGTCAAATAAGAACAAAACTGCTCATCTTATCTTTGCCAGAGACCACCTGGACAAATCTAAAGTTTTCTGGAAGTCCATTCAGATGAGTTCAAAATTGTTCTTAATGGTCATAGCCAAGACTTTGTAAGGGCTATCTGTCCAAGAAGTAATGGAGTGCTGTGATGGAGTGCTGCATCAGATGACCCGCCCTCCACAATAACCTGATGTCAACCCAAATGAGATGTTTTGGGATGAGTTGGACTGTAAAGTAAAGGAAAAGCAGCCAACAAGTGCTCAGCAGATGTGGCAACTCTTTCAAGATTGTTGGAAAAGCATTCCAGGTATGTGCCTCATAAAGTTGGTTGAGAGAATGCCACATGTGCAATGCTGTCATCAAGGCAAAGGGTGGCTACTTTGAAGAATTTAAAATATAAATGTATTTTGATTTGTTTAACAGTTTTTTCACTACACAATCCCATATGTTATTTCACAGTTTTGATATATCACTATTATTATCACAATGTGGAAAATAGTATTAATAAAGAAATACCCTTGAATGAGTAGGTGTGTCCAAACTTTCGACTGGTACTGTCTGTCAATCATGTGTTTCCGTTGTGTCATCATTACCTCAGACTATCAAGATGTTGAACAGGTGAGTCATAAAGTGATGTTTTACAGCAGCATCCTTACAATGGCAATACAATCGTCTTGATTATGTTATGCTCAAATTATTGTGGGATTTGGGCATGGCATTGTGGCTCAAAGATATTTCCCTACATTTCAATTCCCTAATATAAAGCAATACTTTTGGATTCAGACACAACAAAGGATCAATGGAATCCTCACATTTGTGACATGCAGTGCCATTTAAGTATTGGGACTGTGAAAATTGTTTTCAATCTTAAGTGTTTAGACTCTACAAAAACCTACATTTGTAATCAAACAATTATGAAGAGGTTAAAGTATAGATTTTGCATGTTCACATCAATTGTGCAGGCATGAGAGGGCTGTAAATTTCTAGTATTTATACAATATAGCTTTGCATTTTCTGCTATTGGTGTCTGTCAGCATGACAATTAAATAGATGTCAATGAAAGTAAAAAAATCCTAAAACATAGACAAAATCTTATGCGTACCAGAAACAACAGTTTGGAAAAGGAAGAGGAAATGGTCAGCAAACACACTAGTAATTAAAGCATCTGACTAGTAACCAAAAGTTTCCTTAGATCGAAACCCAGCGCCGGCAAGATGAAAAATCTGTTGTTTCTGAGCAAGGCAGTTAACCCTAATTGACAAAACTACTGGAACAATGTGCTCTGGACAGATAAGTCAAAGGTGAAGTTGTTTGGTCGCTAGGAAAAGTAAATGAGGTGTAAAGTATTTCTTGTACGTGTGCAAAATCATCTACACTGCATTCTCGGCTGAGAATTAGTCAGTGTGAATGTGACAATAGCTTATATATGTTTGCCCAAGCGTTTATGGAATGGCCCAGTCAAAGACCAGATCTCAGTCCTATCGAACTGCAGTGGGGGGATTTGAACATGGCCGTATATGCAAGAAAGCCCTTGATAACTCAAATAGCCATTCGTCCAAATATGTAAAAGAATTATGGGGTGTAGTTAATTTTTCACATGACTGTAGGGTCTTGGTGGTTTTAACGTTTCCATTTACAATGAAGGGGCCCATGGTTCTCCTGGGAATATTCAATGCTTACCATTTTTTTCATATACATATATTTTCATATATTATTTACACAGGTATATGCCTTTCTAAATCACGTCCAATCAATTGAATTTGCCAAATCAAGTTGTAGAGACATCTCAAAGATAATCAAAGGACACAGTATACATCTGAGAATGTAATGGTAAAGAGAATGTAATGGCAAAGGCTATGAATACTTATGTACATGAGATATTTTAGATTCAGATTTCCATAAATTTCCACAAATTTCTAAAAACCTGATTTTGCTTCGTCATTATGGAGTATTGTGTGTAGATTGATGACAAGATATATATATATATATATATATATATATTTAAGAGATTTTATGAATTAATTCTATAACAGACCAACATGGTTCTGAATACTTCCCCGAAGGAATAGTATTGCATGAAACAGATATTCAAAGAAATACTGAATAATCCCTTATTTTGCTAATTTTAACAATCTGTCCCAAAACCTGTGTTTCTCTAAAATAGAGGTAGTAAGTAAAGGAAGTGTAGTCTTTTCTAAATAGTAAAACAATATAAAATTCACTCAGATAAATGCAGAATATTTATACTTTAACCTCATATTAACTATTTGATTTCAAACCCAAACTTTGAGAATATAACCAAAAGAAGACAAAAATATTTGCTGTCCCAATACTTAAAGAAGGCAATGTACAAAAAGGGTGTGATTGGTAAGTAATTTTCTGTATAATAAAGAATCTTCCCCGGATAAGGGTTTGCTCAAGGTCCTTGTCGAGTTCTGTAATCAGTCATTTTCAAGGTAGTAACGCCAGTGACATCTACCTATGGGAAACACATTATACTAGTAAAAAAAAAATATTCTGAATTACTGTTTTTTGTATAAAATAGAATTCAAAATCATAGATAAGTATAAACCCCCAAAACATTTTTCTACAATCTATTCAAATAGATGTTTTGAAGTAATAATTGGAATATGAGAATAGCTTTTCATACTTAAACGTTTTACACGATGCCAAAGCTAAAACGGAATTAATTATATTCACACCCCATCACAGCTACATTTAGATGACAAGTACATATAGCCCAGGAAAATAATCCTGAACCACCTCCTTATAAAAATGTCTATAAAGGCTTTTATAGAGTCAAGGTTCACTTTCAGTGCAACTGAACTAAAAGTCACTTTCATTTGAAAGACCACATAGATGTCTGACTATAAAAGGGAGTGATAGGCCAATGATAATGCTGTTTAATCAAAAACCTGTTCTCATCTAGACTGAACTTTGGAATTTCTGATATGGAGTAGTGATGACCTCAATTCATGCACATTCAAGTTACCTGACAGGTGTATTCTCATTGGCAATAAATTGTACAGTAATTTTTAAAAGTCTTAAGAATCTGAAAATCAAACTTCAGTAATTTATTTGGATAGTAAGGCGTTTATTTGTAAAACAAATAATAATATACACGATCAGCCATAACATTACGACCACTTGCCTAATACTGTGTATGTCCCCCTTTTGCCGCTAAAAAAGCCCTGACTCATCGAAGCATGGACTCCACTAGACCTCTGAAGGTGTGCTGTGGTATCTGGCACCAAGACGTTAGCAACAGATTGTTTAAGTTCTGTAAGTTGCGAGATGGGGCCTCCATAGATCGGACTTGTTTGTCCAGCACATCCCACAGATGCTCGATTGGATTAAGATCTGGGGAATTTGGAGGCCAAGTCAAAACCTTGAACTCGTTGTGTTCCTCAAACCATTCCTGAACCATTTTTGCTATGTGACAGGCTGCATTATCCTGTTGAAAGAGGCCAATGCCATCAGGGAATACCGTTGACATGAAAGGGTGCACATGGTCTGCAACAATGATCAGGTAGGTGGTACATGTCAAAGTAACATCCACAAGAATGGCAGGACCCAAGGTGTCCCAGCAGAACATTGCCAAAAGCATCAAACTGCCTCTGTCTCCTTTCTATAGTGCATCCTGGTGCCATGTGTTCTCCAGGTAAGCAACCCACACGTACCTGGGCATCCACGTGATGTGAAAGGAAACGTGATTCATCAGACCAGGCCACCTTCTTCCATTGCTCCGTGGTCCAGTTCTGATGCTCCTGTGTCCATTGTAGGTGCTTTCGGGCAGTGGACAGGGGTCAGCATGGGCACCAATACTGGTCTGCGGCTACGCAGCCCCATATGCAACAAACTGCGAAGCGCTGTGTGTTCTGACACCTTTCTATCAGTACCAGCATTAACTTTTTCAGCAATTTGAGCTACAGGATCGGACCACACGGGCCAGCCTTCGCTCCCCACGTGCATCAGTGAGCCTTGGCTGCCGTGACCCTGGATCACTTTTGATAGATATTTACCACTGCAGACCGGGAACCCCCCACAAGGGCTGCAGTTTTGGAGATGCTCTGACCCAGTCGTCTAGCCATCACAATTTGGCCCTAGTCAAAGTCGCTCAGATCCTTACGCTTGCCCATTTTTCCAGCTTCTAACACATCAACTTTGAGGACAGAACGTTCACTTGCTGCCAAATATATCCCACACACTGAGAGGTGCCATGATAACGAGATTATCAGTGGTTTTTCACTTCACCTGTCAGTGGTCATAATGTTATGGCTGATCGGTGTATATTATATCAATGTATTTATATATATTTATTTTTTAATTAAAACAATTACTACTCAAATATATGGTTACCGAAATTGGTTTGACTTTCAGGTGCCTAAGCCATGCTTTTGTGGATTTGGATGTGTGCTTTGGGTCGTTGTCGTGCTGAAAGGTGAACTTCCTCTTCATCTTCAGCTTTCTAACGGACGCCTGAAGGTTTTGTGCCAAAACTGCCTGGTATTTGGAACTGTTCATAATTCCCTCAACTCTGACTAAGGCCCCGGTTCCAGCTGAAGACAGCTGAAGCTGAAGAAAAACAGCCCCAAAACATGATGCTGCCACCACCATGCTTCACTGTGGGTATGGTGTTCTTTGGGTGATGTGCAGTATTGTTTTTGCGCCAAACATACCTTTTGGAATTACGGCCAAAAAGTTCAACCTTGGTTTCATCAGACCATAACACATTTTCCCATGTGCTTTTGGGGGACTTGATGTTTGTTTTTGCAAACTTCAGCCGGGCTTGGATGTTTTTCTTTGTAAGAAAAGGCTTCTGTCTTGCCACCCTATCCCATATCCCATTCATATGAAGAATACGGGAGATTGTTGTCACATGTAGCACACAGCCAGTACTTGCCAGAAATTCCTGCAGTTCCTTTAATGTTGCTGTAGGCCTCTTGGAAGCCTCCCTGACCAGTTTTCTTCTCGTCCTTTCATCAATTTTGGAGGGACGTCCAGTTCTTGGTAATGTCTCTGTTGTGCCATATTTTCTCCACTTGATAATGACTGTCTTCACTGTGTTCCATGCTATATCTAATGCTATGGAAATTCTTTTGTACCCTTCTCCTGACTGATGTCTTTCAACAATGAGATCCCTCTGATGCTTTGGAAGCTCTCTGCGGACCATGGCTTTTGCTCTGAGATGCACCTAAGAAAATGTCAGTAAAATCCTACTAGAACAGCTGAACTTTATTTGTGATTAATCAGAGTCCCTTTAAATGATGGCAGGTGTGTAATGACTTCAATTTAACATGAGTTTGAATGTGATAGGTCCATTCTGAACACAGCCACATCCCCAGTTATAAGAGGGTGTGCACACTTATGCAACCAAGTTATTGTAAGGTTTTTATTTTTCGTTTTTCCCCCTCGAAGATTTCAGTTTGTTTTTCAATTGAATTGTTCACATTATAGGTCACATTAAAAGTGGAAAAAGTTCTAACATGATTTATCTTTGTCTCATTCTTTTACATCACAAAAACCTGTCATTTTAACAGGGGTGTGTACACTTTTTATATCCACTGTAGCAGGTGTACTCCAGCACCTCTTCAACATCTCACTGAAGCTGAAGAGGGTGCCCCAATTCTGGAAGACATTCTGCATCGTTCTAGTATCAAAGACGCCACGTCCCAGCGCTCTAAATGATTTCAGAGTGCTGGGAGAGTCTTTGAGAGACTAGTTAGAGAGACTAGTTCTACAGCACCTAAGGCCCATGATGTGTGACTTCCTTGACCCTCTGCAGTTTGCATACCAGGCATGCATCGGCATAGAGGACGCCATCTTCTACCTGCTACCTTCTACCATCAGGCGTATTCTCACCTGGAAAGGCCGGGAGGTACAGTGAGAGTCATGTTTTTTTGACTTCTCTAGTGCATTTAACACCATCCAGACCCCACTGCTGGCTGAGAAGCTCATGGTAATGCAGGTGGACAATGGTGTAGTTGCCTGGATAACAGACTACCTAATGGATCAACCACAGTTTGTCCGTTGGCAAGATCGCAGATCAGACGTGGTGTTAAGCAGCACAGGTGCACTCCAGGGATCCGTACTGTCACCATTTCTCTTCAATCTCGACACCATTGACTTCCGTTTCTTCTCCAAAATGTGCCACCTGCAGAAGTCTGTTGGATCGGACCACACGGGCCAGCCTTCATTCCCCACGTGCATCAATGAGCCTTGGCTGCCGTGAGCCTTGGCTGCCGTGACCCTGTCGCCGGTTCACCGCTTTTCCTTGCATGGACCACTTTGATAGGTACTTACCACTGCAGACCGGGAACACCCCACAAGGGCTGCAGTTTTGGACATGCCACCTGCAGAAGTTTTCAAATGACTTTTCAATTGTCAGCTGCATCACGAAGGACAATGGCAAAGAGTAGAGAGCTTTGTCGGATGGTGTGACAACAACCCCTTACAGCTCAATATAAAGAAGACGAAGGAGCTAATGGTGGATTTCCAATGACGCAAGAAGCCCCCAACCCCCATTACCATCCGGGGGGAGGCGATTGAGATGGTGGACTCATACAGGTTCCTGTGAGTGCATCTCGACAACAAACTAGACTGGTCCAGCAACACAGAGGCCCTCTACAAGAAAGGACAAGGTAGGCTGTTCTTTCTGAGGAGGCTCCAGTCATTCAACGTGTGCAACAGGCTACTACACATGTTGAATCAGTCTGTGGTAATCAGTGCACTCTTTTTCGCCATTGTGTGTTGGGGTGGTGTCATCAGTGTGTGATATATCACCACCTTCAAAAGGTGCTACTTCAAAAGGTGCTATTTCTCTGTCTGTATATTGGCACTTTTAAATAGACATTTATTGCTGCTATTTTCCTGGTTTTTTTTGTATCCGTATTTATTTAAATTGTATTTATATTGTTTTTATTGATATATTGATTGCAAATGTGGCTGCTGCTTTAACACCTGAATTTCCCCTTGAGGATTAATAGTGTTATTCTGTTCTATTCATTATCCCTCTCCCTAAACACTCTCACTCGAGAAGAGTCTTCTTTCTTCCTCTTTAAACCCCAGTGGGGTAGATTGTCACTCAGTATATGTGGAATTCTCTTGCCAACTGCCTGAAACATAATTTTATTGATGGTACTTCTTTCTTTATCCAAGGACATCAGGAGTAATATTTTGCCATACTGAGACTGCAAGAAATTAGTTTTTGCTTGGGTTTGGATAGACTGTTTAGAGGCTTCTACAGGATTTGTTTCTAAGAGGTGCGGAGAATTGTGACAATAAACAACCAGCTGACATATGGATTGTAATTTTTCTCGTTAGTCATTCTAAACATAGTAATTCTAAATTAAATTCTTCCTCTCTGATTAGTAAACGGGTTTTGCTTCTATTTGCCAAGACGTGTGGGCCTCAGCCTGAGTCAGCATCTATTATATCCACGGATAAAACTGGACAGAAGTCAAAACAAGAGCTAGGCGGAGCTGACCACCAGCTCTTTGGTTGTACAAATTCCACACGCAACAATAACATGGATAAAACAAAATCATCCATAATCTACGGCGGTCCTGCAATCTATAATGCCTCTGGTACACATGTACTGCTGCACCATGGATTGAAATCCAGCCAACTACCAAAAAATATTTTCTTCATCTTTCCCCTCTCTCCTGTTAAATAAAGCATACAAATACCTGACAAAACCTATTACAAACTCAAATCAGCTAAAAAATCAAATAAAAAATGTAATAAAATATTATATGTCATATGTGCTTCATTAACAGCAGAGGTCAATTAACAATAAAATGTGTGTGTCTGTGGTGTCAGTGTGGGCATATATGCAATACTATAGTGACAGTGCAAAAAGTGATATTTGATCGTTAAAACACGCTCAGTAAATTTTAAATGGATTGTTCTGTTGTGGATTCATTAACAACAGCTAAAATAGGCATTCACAATACATAATCTAGAAAAACAATACAAATTGTGTTGTAGTCTGACAGGAACAATAAAATATTACCAGCACAAAGACGCAAAAAACCAGTAGTGGACGCATCAATTCAGGCTACAGGTGTATTGGACCTAATGTTAACCTTGTCACTAACGGACAGTTTTGCAGACACAGATAAAGTCTAGCTGGATTTTTTAATCCAGGAATAGGCTTAGTGTGTGTCTACGAAGCTGCCACAGTAGACACAGATATTTGGGCTACTAGTAAGTCAACCACAGTCATGGGCCAGGCTATTAAAATAGTGGGGGTTCTATGTAAACTTAGGAGTATTGTTTTGCTCGGTAAGACTGCCAACATTAATAAATCTTAAAGGAAAAGTTCGCTATTTTTGAACCTGGGGCCTATTATCTAGCATGATCCTAGTTCATAGAAACATTTTTTTTCGTAAATTATTTCAGTTTTGAGTTTTCCTGATTTTTCCTGCAGTCTCTCTCTGCTCTAAAATGGAACTGAACGGGGCAAGTGATGTAGCGTTTGAAAATATATGATATATATGGTTCTCCAAAATGGGAAGGCCACGGTATATTGATATACACCGATCAGCCATAACATTATGACCACCTGCCTAATATTGTATAGGTCCCCCTTTTGCTGCCAAAACAGACGTGACTCATCGGGGCATGGACTCCACTAGACCTCTGAAGGTGTGCTGTGGTATCTGGCACCAAGACATTAGCAGCAGATCCCATAAGTCCTGTCAATTGCGAGGTGGGGCCTCCATAGATGAGACCTGTTTGTCCAGCACATTCCACAGATGCTCGATTTGATTGAGATCTGGGGAATTTGGAGGACAAGTCAACACCTTGAACTTGTAGTGTTCCTCAAACCATTCCTGAACCATTTTTGCTTTGTTGGCAGGGCACATTATCCTGCTGAAAGAGGCCAATGCCATCGGGTAATACTGTTGCCATGAAAGGGTGCACATGGTCTACAAAAATACTCAGGTAGGTGATACGTGTCCCAGCAGAACATTGCCTAAAGCATCAGACTGCCTCCACCGGCTTGCCTTCTTTTAGTGCATCCTGGTGCCATGTGCTCTCCAGGTAAGCGACGCACACGCACCCGGCCATCCACGTGATGTAAAAGAAAATGTGATTCATCAGACCAGGCCACCTTCTTCCATTGCTCTGTGGTCCAGTTCTGATGCTCACATGCCCATTGTAGGCACTTTCTGCAGTGGATAGTGGTCAGCATGGACACCCTGACTTGTCTGCTGCTACCCTGCCCCATATGCAACAAACTGACACCTTTCTATCAGTACCAGCATTAACTTTTTGAGCAATTTGAGCTACAGTAACTCGTCTGTTGGATCGGACCACATGGGCCAGCCTTTGCTCCCCGCCTGCATCAATGAGCCTTAGCCGCCCATGACCGTGTCACCAGTTCACCGCTTTTCCTTCCTTGGACCACTTTTGATAGATACTGACCACTGCAGACTGGGAACACCCCACAAGGGTTGCAGTTTTGGAGATGCTCTGACCCAGTCATCCAGCCATCACAATTTGGCCCTAGTCAAAGTCGCTCAGATCCTTATGCTTGCCCATTTTTCCTGCTTCTAATACATCAAATTTGAGGACAGAATGTTCACTTGCTGCCTAATATATCCCACGCACTGACAGGTGCCATGGTAACGAGATAATCAGTGTTATTCACTTCACCTGTCAGTGGTCATAATGTTATGGCTGATCAGTGTAGGGCTCCGTATGTTCTCCTGAAAAAATTGTGCCAAAACAAGCATTATATCAGTGGTTAAGTTCTACGTGAAACCGAACTATTTTTTTCATACAATGCACTAACTCACAACATCTGTAAACTTTCGCACTCAAACTAACAGCGTGGTGCTGTTTCAAAACAGCTGACCTGATTGGAGTTTACTAACTAGCAACAAGCACAATTTACAGACATTCATCAAAATGTTTTGAGAATATGTAATCCTCTTTTGTGTTAATAAAATGAAATCAAACTAATTGCCTAAAAGACAGGCCGTCATTCCAGAATGTTATCAGTCAGGGAAAATAACTGTCATGGCCATTCCCAACAGTATCAATATCGTGCCAATGCTCCATAGTAGTAATAATTTTAGTACTTCCCCATACTATTCATGCAGAACGAGACCTACGACAGAATTATCCAAATAGCTATTACACGCCTATTTATAGAATTGAGAGTTGTCCATTTTGTCCCTCCAGCCTCTGCCTCTTCAAGAAACTTGAAACTCTTCAAGTTTCTTGAAGTGCCCGGTTGGTAAGTGCTTGAAAATCAATGCCATCTGTTGCACACACTGGAGCCAATTAAGCCTCATCCACGGATACTTCAAGGTTCTTGATGGCATTACGTAGCAAAAAACCCCACTCCTAACATGAACTACAGTTTTGTAAAAAAAGCCGGTTGCTGGATAAATCATTCTCGCAGACAGATTTGTGTCGGTTAACTAGCAGCTAATATAACTTGCTAGCATTTTTGTTTGAGTTTGTAGTCTATACTAGCTAACATGAGCTACAGTTTTGTAAACAAAGCCGGTTGCCGGATAAATCCTCCACGCAGACAGATTTGCGTCGGTTTACCAGCAGCTAATACAACTTGTTGGCATTTGTCTTTGAGCTAGTATTTTATACTACTGTAGCTAACGTGAGCTACAGTTTTGTCAACAAAGCGGGTTGCCAGATAAATCCTCCTCGCAGGCAGATTTGCGTCGGTTTACTAGAAGCTAATACAAGAACTTGCTGGAATTTTTGTTTGAGCTTGTAGTCTATACTAGCTAACCTGAGTTACAGTTTTGTAAACAAAGCAAATGACGGATACAGCCTCCTGACAGACAGACAAATCCACGCGGTACCTGCTTATACATTTTCCAGAAAGACTAAACAACGATAACCAATGATACACTGCTCGTTTTGGCACAAATTGTTTTCGGGGAACATATGGAGACCTATATCAATATTCCCTGGCCTTCCCGTTTTGGAAAACCGAATATATCATATATTTTCAAACGCTATATCGGTTGCCCCATTCACTTTCTCTGTAGCCCGGAGAGAGTCTTCCTTCAAAAAATCAAACAAACTCTAAACTGTAATAATTCCAAAAAAATATGTCTCTACAGTCCAGGATTATGCTAGATAATCTGAAATAAAGCCCAAGATTAAAAAATAGTGAAGCTTTCCTTTAACTCTTACCCCAAACTAGGACTGCCCAACCTCCCAAATCTCAATTCAACAACTCAATCAATCAATTAAATGCATCTTATAAACCCATTTTTACATAAGCAGTTTTCCCAAAATGTTTATACAGATTACCAGCCTATTGCCCAAAGAGCAAGAAACAACAAGAAACGTAAGCACATTGGCTAGTAATATCTCCTTACTAGCGGTCAAACCTAGAAAGAAACCTTGTGAGGAGCCTGAATCTTATGAGTCTTCTGGCTGTAACAAGTGAAGATACGAGTACATTACCTTTTTGGGCCACATCAATGCATTCAGATAACAGGCAGGTCAATAAATACAGATGGGATGTATCTAGAGACTTAGGCAGAATCCAGATCTCTAGACAATGTGGCCCCATGGGTTGGGTAGCAGTAGCTAGGAGGCGTCCTCCTCCCGGTTTGGGCAAGAGGGCAGTCCTCCCAGTGGATCAAATAAACCCCAGAATACATTTTATCATAGACCCTACTAAATAGATAATTCTTAAGTAAACACATAAAGGTTGATACTGACTCAACGTATCTCACATAAATTGTCAGACCATCCCCTAATAATGGAGCTCTATGTGAGAAAGCCTGGCCCTGCTGTTTGTTTTTTCATTCTATGCACAGCATGGAGGCTTGCATATATATATATATATATATATATATATATATATATATATATATATATATATATATATATATATATATACACAGCTCTGGAAAAAATTAAGAGACCACTTCAAATTTTTCTTAAATCAGCATCTCTACATGTATGGCAGCCATTCCATTCCAGTGTCTGTTAAATTCCAACACAGGCACACCTCATTTTACTTAGTGAGGTACTGATTAGGTGATTACCTGAACCAAATCTAATTTAACGAGGAAAAGTATAAAAACCACTGCTGTGGTCATCACTGTCCTCTTGCAATAGAACCAGCTGGATGGCAAAAACAGTGCAAGTAGTACCTCAAAGGTAATTTGAATTAAAGAATAACTATTCAGCATGACAAAAGAGTTGAAAAGAAAAGCTTTGAGTGAGGAAAAGAAGGGTTCAATTCTGGCTTTACTGACAGAGGGATACAGTGACCGTCAGGTTGCTTCCATCCTGAAAATTTTAAAGACGGCGGTTCATAAGAACAAGGTCAAGCAGCACACATTGGGGACAACAAAGCTACAGACTGGCAGAGGGCGAAAAATGACTGTCCACTGACTGAGATAACCGTCAACTCATTCGAATGTCACTCAACAACCGTAAGATGACATCAAGTGACCTACAAAAAGAATGGCAAACAGCAGCTAGGGTGAAGTGCACGGTGAGGATGGTTCTTAACAGGCTCCTAGGGGCAGGGCTGAAGTTGTGCAAAGCTAGCAAAAAGCCCTTCATCAATGAGAAGCAAAGAAGAGCCAGGCTGAAGTTTGCAAAAGACCATAAGGATTGGACTGTAGATGAATGGAGTATGGTCATCTTCTCTGACAAGTCAAATTTTCAGCTTTGCCCAACACCTGGTCGTCTAATGGTTAGACGGAGACCTGGAGAGGCCTACAAGCCACAGTGTCTCGCACCCACTGTGAAATTTAGTGGAGGATGCTTCAGCAAGGCTGGTATCGGGCAGATATGTCTTTGTGAGGGATACATGAATCAAGCCAAGTACAAGGTTATCCTGGAAGAACACCTGCTTCCTTCAGCTCTGACAATGTTCCCCAACTCTGAGAATAGGTTTTTCCAGCAGGACAATGCTCCATGCCACACAGCCAGGTCAATCAAGGTGTGGATGGAGGACCACCAGACCCTGTCATGGCCTGCCCAATCTCCAGACCTGAACCCCACTGAAAACCTCTTGAATTTGATCAAGAGGATGATGGATGGTCTAAAGCCATCAAACAAAGCCAAGCTACTTGAATTTTTGTGCCAGTAATGGCATAAAGTCACACAACAGCATTCTGACAGACTGGTGGACAGCATGCCAAGACGCATGAAAGCTGTGATTAAAAATCAGGGTTATTCCACCAAATATTGATTTCTGAACTCTTCCGAAGTTAAAACATTAGTATTTTGTTGTTGAAAAATGAATGAAAACAATGCATATTTTTTGGTTATTTTGACCAGTTGTTATTTTCTACAAATAAATACTCTAAATGACAATATTTTTTGGGGAATTTGGGAGTAATGTTGTCAGTAGTTTATAGAATAAAACAAACAACACATTTTACTCAAACACATATCTATGAATAGTAAAACCAGAGAAACTGATAATTTTGCAGTGGTCTCTTAATTTTTTCCAACGCTGTATATTCATCATACATTCTACATGCATCTTGCATTGCAAAAATATATTTATTTTCTATATGGGACTACAGTCTCTTAATTTTTTCCAGAGCTGTATATATAGACTGGGCATAAGTATAGGTATGTATGGCAGGACCAATTCAGAGAGATAAATAGGAGTAACTCCATGTAATGCTATTTAGGCTAACCAGAAAAAAAAAATCTGCCCTATCCTTAATAGGCAGCCATTGTAGAGAGTGTAGTACTAGAGCAATGTGATCAGATTGTTTTGTTCTAGTTTGGATTTAGGCAACTGTATTTCACACTACTTAAATTGTATTTAGTGTTTTATCACAGTAACCAGAGAGAAGTGCTTCGCAATTGTCTAATCTTTAATTAACAAAAGTGTGGATTAGCTGTCCTGCTTCATTATTTATTTATTAATACTAATCACATTGCAAACCTCCCTCAGGCTCCAGGGCCATGCCCTCATTATAGGCTGGTTTCCATTAACCAGCAGCAGGAAGACTACCCTGTCTGCCATCAACCCTGACTACTCTTCTACCTAGGCTATCGGTAGTGAAGCCCCTCCCAAAACTCTGTCGTTAGAGCAACATTCAGCTCTAACTGGACTGAATCAGATTCATATGGCTGTGGTTCTCCAAGGACTATGAAAAAGAGCAAGTGAATCCCATATGAAACACGCTTTGTGTTTTGTCAGAGAGGAAGTTAAATAGGATAGGAGACATAGAATGAACAAAGGATGTGTTCAGGTCCCTGGTGGGCGTTTTGTTAACATAAATCATTGGGTGAGGAGAGGTAGTGAGGGAGAAAACAATCCCTGTGATTGGGTGATGTCGTCGTCTTGGTGGTGGCATTTTGGGGGCAACAGGGCCGGGTGGTCGTGACTACTGTTTATGTCTCTATACTCCATCTTATTCACATTTTGGGCTCATTTTAAGAAAGCAAAAGTATTTGGACAAAATCTAGTTTTTATGTAAATTAAGGTAGTCTCTGCCTCTGTGTGGTGCAAGTCAATGCTATTTAGTCCAGCAGAGAGCCATGCAAATTTGCTCAGTGCCACTAGGGTGGATGGCTGAATGGGCAAATGTTGGAGAGGGCTGCCTTGTCACATCATGCTCTAGCAATTTCTTATGGTAGGCCAGGCACCTCTGAGATGAATTGTGGTTGTTGAATGAGAAATGCTTTCACCTCCAGTGTGTGTACTAGTGAAACCTTCTTGGTTCAGCGAACTGTGTAAAAAGAAGCAGAACAGCTTGGTGAAGGGAACACTTTCCTCAATCTTTGCCTGAACCTTCTGTTGTTGGAATGAGACAAGGCCATAATCACAATTTGGAAATCATAAAACTGAAAAAATGAAAATGGGGTACAAATATAGTAAGAAATACAAGCATAATGCGTAGTCTAAAGTTTAGTATTTGGTACCATATTCCTATCACACAATGACAACTTCAAGCTTGTGACTATACAAACGTATTGGATGCATTTGAAATTGGTTTTGGACATTTTTCATGATTTTATGCCATAGAAATAATGAAAAATAATCTTTTTTGAAAAATCTAATTGATTAAAGAATTATTCTTGCACACAATCATGATGGACTTATTACTTCCTCACCCAGAATGGGGCATTCCTCACCCAGCTTTATACATTTGTCTTATACTTCAAGAATCAATGGTTATAGAAAGTTACCACCCCCTTTCAAAATGTTCACATTTTGTTGCCTTACAACCTGAAATTACAACATAAAATCAGCTTTATATACACACAGTAACCAAATGAAAATAAATGTTAAAATAGTCAGAAAATTAATTAAAATCAAGACAATGCCCTATTTGGATAAGTAAACACTCCCCATTAGAATTCCAATTGCAAACTTGCTGAGGTATAACCAACCACCTTCACAAATCAAGATAATTGGCTTCCATCTGTGATCAATTGTAATGATTTGGATTAGTGAAGAATGAAAGCAGTTTTTCATAGGACTCCACTTTCAAAAGTAGTACTTTCAAAAGACAATTGTGACTTTGAAGAAGCTTCAGGCTCCTTCAGAACACCATGCCTACAGTAAAGTATGGCAGTAGCAGCATACTGTTGTGGGGGTATTTCTCTTCAGGCAGGGACTGGAGCACTTGTCAGGAAAGAAAATGGACAGTGCTAAATACCAACAGATTCTTGATTAGAACCTGCAGTATCCGCCAGGAAGCTGAAAATGGGAAGACGGTTCACGTTTCAACATGACAATGACCCAAAGCACAACGCCAAAGCAACTGTACAGTGGCTGGACAAGAAGCTTAATGTCCTTTAATGGGCTAGTCGGAGCCCCAACCTAAATCCGAGAATATGTGGAATTACTTGAAGAATGCAGTCCATAAGCAGTAAGTACCCATGCAATTTGAACAAGCTTGAACAATTCTGCAAGAACAATGGGCAAAAATTGCACAGTGTAGGTGTGCAAAGTTCGTAGAGACATATTCAAAGAGACTTATTCTGTAATTCAACCAAAAGATGGTTCCACCAAGTATTAACTCAAGAGGTTCTCACTCATCCAATGAAGTTATTTTACTGTTTAGTTTTAATAAATTTAAGTTTTAATTTCGGGCTGTAAGGCAACAAAAGATTAACATTTTGAAAAGGTGTGGTGACTTTCTATACCCACTCTATTTATAAGTCCAAACCACAAATTTCTCCTATAAGCATACATCATCTTATTATTATATATATTGTTTTAAATTATTAGTTTGAAATATATACATACATGTTTTAATGTATTTCCTCAATGTAGAATGAAGTTGGTATCACCCAACACACCTCTCTCATTCGGGATAATAGGACCTGCCAGGTGGTAGCACCACCCTTTAACAAGGACACCTGGTCACCAAGCTCCAGACACATCAACACAAAAAGCTGCATAAAACTAAAATGATAAAACAGAGAACATAGTTGTTGGGTAAACATTTCTGTAATATAACTAATGTAACTCTGTAATGCAAGAATATGGAGTCAACAGCACCAAAATTCTAATATATGCACAGAATTAATAATGATGATGAATGAAGCTTTAATTTCAATATTTGAACTAAAAGCTATATGTAGTAATTGTTTGGTTAGTAAAATAGGTGTTTGATGATGAGGTTGTGTATATCTCTCTGCTTTTGTTGTTTCTCTGTCCTCTCTGTCCTGCCCCCTCCCCCCCCCTCTCTGTGTATACGTGTACAAAGTGCAGAGAATCAGGATATTTCGCTGTGCTGCTACATGTGCTTGTCACAACTTTAAACAATTCTTTTCTGCCCATGAACTGCCATTAACAGCAATTCCATTTCAAATTGCCTTTCACTTGTAACTAATATTAACCTAACCCTAAGTGTCACATGTTTAACCTGACAGAAAACACCAGAGGAAATGTAAACTCTCGTTCCTACAGTATCTACTTAAAGTTGTCCAATGAAAATATGAGATCATACATTTCAATAATTTCTTGCTTTCCAAATTCACACGCCTCTTCCTGATTGATCCCATTTACTCTGTGGACTCACCTGGCCCAACCCCTTTTTTACTAGTTTCTGCGTAACCAGTTTAGCTTCCTTCCTTCACTGGCTGTTTACTCAGTATAATATGCTGCCATAGCACCTGCGGCTCACTTTGCCTCAGACGTGACAGATCGACAACCCGACGACAGCAGCCTTTTCATAATTAGCACACTGCTACAGAGAAACTTACAGCACTGGTGTTCCTCTTCCCATCTCCATGTCTACTGACCAGGATAGCTGTTACCTGTGTAAGGAATACTTCAGAGATCCGGTCTCAATTCCCTGTGGCCACATCTTCTGCACCATCTGCCTTAAGACCTACTGGGACCACGCTGACCGTACAGGTTCCTACAACTGCCCACAGTGTCGGGTCGCCTACAACAAGAGGCCAACACCACGCCGCCTCCAGCCCACCCGCTCTTCTTCGTACTCGGTCCACTCCCAACCCAGCATGTCTGAGGCCTACCCGCCACCGCCCCCGGATCCAGACTACAACTATGCAGGGCCGCAGGACGTGGGCTGCGACATATGTATGGGAAAGAAGCACAAGGCCATTAAGACGTGCCTGATGTGCCTGGCGTCCTACTGTGACAAGCATCTGAAGCCCCATTACGAAAACCCTGGCTTCAAGAGGCACAAGCTGGTGGATGAGATCGGCCACCTGGACAGGCAGATCTGCCCCCAGCACCAGAAGGGCCTGGAGTTGTTCTGCAAGACGGACCAGATGTGTATCTGTGTGCTGTGCACTGTAAAGGAACACAAAGGTCACGACATGGTTTCAGCCGAACAGGAGAGGAACGACGAACAGGTAAAAAATGTCTTTACATTCTTCATTCTTTATTTTTTTAAATGTCTCCTGTATAAATAATCTGTCTGTTTAAAGTAGTTGACAAGACATTTTGACTTGCTGTCTTGGTCATTGATAACACAATTAGTGTAGCAATGGAGTATGCAAATACAACATTTTTTTTACAGGTTTTTCATTTGCCTATTCAAAATAGTAAGGTTTCTGCAGCCTCTCTGACTGCAGGTTAGTGACTAAGAGATAGCTGTGTTTAGCTTTTGGTGTTCTTTTGACTCTCTCTTGAACTAAAAGAGACATACTCTTGTCCCCATTTTTTCAGTAGTGGTTTAAATGTACCACATTTCTTGGGTAAAGCTACCTACAGATTTACATCTTAGAGTGTGAAAGGTTAGTCACCTGAAGAGATGACATTGTTTTCAAATTGTTTGCACATGTTTTATTTCATGTGTATACTACAACGTAGTGTTGCCTACAATGAGGTTCTCCTCACAACCTGCACAACTTGTTCTTGCAGTTAGGTATTAACATCTTTCAATAATGTTTTTCAAAAGTCATCTGGGTAAAAAAAGAACAGCAGCAAGATGCAAATGAAGGGACCAAATGTCTCTTTCACAGATGCAAATGTTCCTTTAAAAGTTAGTTCATGAATGACCGATAGCTAAGAGCCAGGTTGATTGTTAGAATAAGATTAGCTGGTTTCAGCCAAGCCCCTAAAACAAATGCTTCAGTTCCACCCACATGAACGAAAGCAGGGAAAGTTCATTTTGCTAGGTCTGGTCTACTGGGTGGCAGGACATTTCACTTAAAGTATAATGGAATGGTTGAATACCTGTAAATTTCACCCAACTGGGTTACATTGCCATGCACAACTGACTCTCCCAGTTGGTGTAAATATGTGTGGACGAAGGTGGCGTCTTGCAATCGAGCCTATTAATGGCTTCAATCCTGGTCTTGCTATATTTTATTACTATGCTTCAAGACAATTTCAGATAAAATGTTTTCAAAAACAATAGGCACCACTTTGCCGGGCAATCATTTGAGTCGCTCTGTGCATGGAATATTAATTAAACAATTGTCGCAATCATTTGAGTGGCTTCCATCCTGGTCTTGCTATATTTTATTACTTTGCTGCAAGACAATTTCAAATAAAATGCTTTAAAAAACAATAGGCACCACTTCGCCATGCAATCATTTGAGTCGCTCTGTGCGTGGAATATTAATGAAACAATTGTCTGACTTGATGGAGCTGTTACTGACCATGTCCTCTGTCCAAAGCAACGCTTGGGGGCCACCCAGGCGGAGATCCAGGAGAAGATTCACGAGAGGCTTAAGCAGATGGAGGAGCTGAAACAAGCTGTGGATTCCCTCAAGGTAAATGTCTCTAGATTCTCATACACTAAAAATACAGTAGGTGAATATCTAAACAATTGGTCCTCAACCTCAACGACAAGCTTTACAGAGAATTTAGTAGCAAGCCCATTAACATTGTTTGCCTTTACATCTCGCCCCTCCAGAGCTCAGCCCAGAGGGCCATGCAGGAGTGTGAGAAGATGTTTGGGGAGATGATGCGTTCCATTGAACGAATGCAACAGGAAATGACCAAGCTGATCTCCTCCAATAAAAGAGCGGCTCTTAACAACGCAGAGGGTCACATGGAGCGTCTGACTGGTGAGATAACAGACCTCAAGAAGAGAGACAATGAAATCACACAGCTTTCACGCACAGAGGACCACATCCACTTCATTCAGGTGAATATGTCCTTTAAGTCCTATAAACACCTTCACTATAAAAGATTGAACTTTATTTCTGCACTCTGTCCCTACTGTAAAATTCTGGGTATGTGTAAATGTGCATACATTTGAAACAGTGTTCCATTAAAACAGTAGCTAGGAATGATGTGGACCAATTCAAATGACAAACCTCATGGAACGGAGGACGTGTTAAAACAAATTAATGTTATGGTCTTAGTTAATCCATCGATCTAAGCCGCTGGTACTGCGACAAATATACTGCAACAGCATGGTTTCAAATACATTCCACACCACTGGTTTTTAAGCAAAAAAATCTTTCCTCACTGTCTCTAGTAATATATCATAAATGCCTTAAAATATATCTATTTAGAAAATGCTTTGGATTCAAAATGTTGTCAATAACTTAATTTACAAACCATCTTTTCATAGATCCAACTTTATCCATTCCTGTTTTATAGAGCTACCACATGCTGATCGCTCAGACCGAGGCTGAAGAGCTCCCTACAGTCTCAGTGAACCCCTACTTCTCCTTTGGTCCAGTCACCAAGGCTGTCTCCGAGATGAAGATTCATCTCCATGACTTCAGCAACGAGGAGCTGGTCAAAGTTGCCAAGACAGGTGAGGTTGTTGGCTTTGTAATATCAGACGTCCAGTGTTGACTCATTGATTGATACACATCTAAGCTCCATTAAACACGCAAATGTCTTGGCAATTGGTTGTAAATTATTGTGAAGTAAGTTTATTCAAACTAAATCTATTTCTCTTTCAGTGAACAAAATGCCTTTTTGTCAACTGGATGATGTGAAAAGGAGGAACACAATAAAAGGTGAGTTAATCAACATAAAAAAATTCTGGTCGACCTCGCCAAACAACATTGTTAGGTTGTTGCTAAGAATATAAAGCCTTGTGTTGTAGTGACCCATCAATGGAATGGCACTAACCTTCCAGAGTGAAACACAGTCAATATTATTACTGCTAGGAATGTCCTACACCTTTGTAACAACTTTACCAGATATAGTTGCCTTGGTAACTAAACAGACTTGCTAGCTTAGATAAGCAAAGAATCCTGTTAGCTTGCTAATGAAAATCAAATTCAACAGCTCTAACTATTTCACTTTAAAAGCAGCTCATACATACAACAGGTAAGGGCTTAATAGCCACTGGAGATTGATGTGCATTGTAGAGAAAACTTGCACACTCTAGAATGCCAGTCAGAAACAAATATTTAACAACACTGTGGTTATATACAGCTCCGGAAAAAATTGAGACCGCTGCACCTTTTTCTTTCCTTTCCAAAAAAGTTGAAAAGGAAAGTTTTGAGTGAGAAACAGAAGCATTCAATTTGCAGTGGTCTCTTCATTTTAACCCTTCTGTTCCTCACTCAAACCCTTCCTTTTCGACTTTTTTGGAAAGGAAAGAAAAAGGTGCAGTGGTCTCTTAATTTTTCCAGAGCTGTATTGAGTAAAAGAAATAAAATCATATAAACATTATGGAGAATTTCTGTTTTCTGTTTTTACAGACATAAACATTTTCAATCACTGCTAGCAAAAAAAATATTTCTAAAAGTAATGAGAATGCATATTTTTCAATGGTCACTTTCCTTATTTGTTTTTTACATAATCACACAACTGCATAACTTCCATTATGGCTATAAAAAAAAGGATTACATGTAGTTGTTTAGAAAAATTTGATTGCCCTGTAAAAAAAATATATATATAAATGATTTTGTTTCTTTTACTCAGCAGGGCTTAACAAAAACAAAATGGTCCCACTTACTGTTTGATTAGTTAAGTGGTCCAAGTACTGCAAGGTTTATAACAGGGCACTCAAAGGTCAGCTGGCGGATGAAGTGGCCCACAATGTTTACATTGGTTGATAAGTTAACTCTCAGAAGGCTACACATCTAGCAGTTCTCGACAAGCCTACACCTATTCATTAACACTGGGTTTTCTATTGGTACCTAAAGCTTTTATACATGTCACAATTAAAAAGTAAATTCCTATGCATGCAGTGTATCAGGTTACAATTGTTAAAATGTCATATTAAAATAATGTTTTTTCTTTATTCCTAGCTGATGAAGTAACTGCAGTGTACAAGACCCCAATCATGCAAGAGCCACAGCACAGAGAGGACTTCCTGAAATGTAAGCTTGAATTCCTTAAAATCTTTCTAGTGAACTAGAATTCTCATTTGGAGAAAAATTAAAAGTGATGGGACTAGGGATACATTCTAGTGCCATACGAATACTCAATCATTTCGATCAAGAATCTAAGTCTAAAGTACTACCTGGCTCCCAGTCCTCATGGAATGGGAGTAGTCTCACCACATTCCTTAAATCCTACAGCAGGTTTTTGAGACATCCCAACTGATCTTCTTGGATTGCTGTGTTGAGTGGGAGTTTGGGTTTGTAAGAGTGATGCTAGTACATGGATATTAATCAGTACTTATAATGTTCTTCATAGCTATGGGAGTTACTTAGTGACATCACTCTTGCAATTCTAATCAGTGCAGCATTTTGATACCAATTCTTTCAAAGCTGTATTACATAAATTTCTATACAATTCTCGAAATGTTGAGCATACTGTCTGGAAATAATCAAAATAATTCATTCTAAGAGACTGTATTCAAACTACAAAAAACGCTATGTCCAGTATAATTTTAGATACAAATCCTGTAGTGCCTGTGTTTGTGTTCAGAAAATAATATTTGAAAGATACATTATTACTACATGTATAAGAAATAACAAACATGCTCTGAATAGGACAGCAATGAAAAGGAAATGAGCCAGGTGTGTACCTGGCATGCAGAATGAGAAACACATTGAGCATCAAATGAATCTCTGTTTGTGGATTAGTCAATCACATATTTTAATGCCAGTGGTCAGAGCCGTATGTTTAAATGAATGGCTCTACCTCCGGTGGTATTCCAGATAAGAGGCCAGATGGCCAATCTTCCCGGCCAAGTGGTCGATCCATCAAACCAGACAATAGGCCAAATGGTCGGTTGCCTCGTCCTAGCCGCGGCCACAGAGAGTCCCTGTTCTGACCTGGCCGATGGGGTTCAGGGAAACACAGCAGCAGGTGAACCAACTCCACTGTACCATGAGATTTGCTGCCCTCCTTTGACTGCATGCTGGTGCACACCTGTCCTGCAGGGTCACAGCTCGCTGTCCATAGCCTGGTGTCCTGGTCCCGGATCTGTTTCTATAGCCTGGTGTCCTGGTCCTGGATCTGTTTCTATAGCCTGGTGTCCTGGTCCCAGATCTGTTTCTACTGACTTGCCAATGCATAACAATTTCCAGGAGTTCACAAAACAGCTCAGAGAGACGTGGGACATTTCCATTCGATGTTTCAGTCATTTAGATTTCAAAGACTATCTAGAGTGACTTGCAAGAGTGAGTGCATAGTTTGTCCTACTTTTTCCCCCATACTGGTCCCACATTGGAATCGAACCCACAACCCTGGCGTTGCAAGTGCCATGCTGCTCTTTAGCGAGTGACCTACACCAGGTTATGTCTCTTACACTTCGTTTTCCAGCTAAAACTCAAGGTCACGTCGCAAACTTGAACGACTGCAATAGTATTTGTAATATTACGCTGTGGCAGTCAGTCAAATAACTACGTCTGACCTTGACTGGGGATGCGATAACCTACGTATAACTTGGTTATTTTGTATAATTGTATAGTTGAATCTAATCTAATCTATTTTGTATAATTGGGTTTGTACTAATTTCTGTTTTGAACAAAACCTTTACCATCCATAACTAACCCATGGAATGTTTAGTGTTGTGTGGGTATACAGGTTAGATGATATAGTCCATTGGAAAAAACATAACATCTCTGTTCCTTCTCCCTTTAGATGCCTGTGTTCTCACTCTGGACCCCAACACTGCTTACCGCCAGCTGTACCTGTCTAGAGGCAATAGGAAGGCAACCTTGAAACGCGACCCCCAGGACTACCCAGAAAGTTCCTCCAGGTTCGACTGCCTGCCCCAGGTCCTCTGCAAGGAGCCCCTGTCAGGAGGTGCCTTCTACTGGGAGGTGGAATGGAGCGGAGAGGGGGCCTCTGTGGGAGTCACCTACAAAGGGATCAAGAGGGCAGGCTATGGGGACAGCTGCCGCATTGGCTACAACCGCAAGTCCTGGAGCCTTTTCTGTTCTGACTCCAGCTACTCCGCAAGGCACAGCAAAGACCAGGTGGAGATCAACGCACCTTACTCCTCCCGTATAGGCATCTTCCTAGACCACTCGGCCGGCACCCTCTCTTTCTACACTGTGGGGAACACCATGTCTCTCATCCACCGGTTCAAGGCCTCCTTCGCTGAGCCTGTGTACCCAGGCTTCTGGGTCTGGTATGAGTCTGCGATCACTATCAGTCAGCTATCCTAATATTTTATCTACAGTTATGACTAAAATAAATAATTAGCCTTTGTATCTGTCTTAATACATTCCCATAGTTTCCCAGTCACTGATTAAGCCTGGTCCTGGACAAAAAATCAGGTCAATGGAAAATCTCCATGGAAATGATTTTTTTGCCCTGGACTAGGCTTAATCTGTCAGGGAAATCAGCAATTATGATTTAAATGATATCTCAATATTTGTAATTTAAGTGAAAGTTTTTTATGTTTCAATTTGCATTTTTTTATTCTGTATATAAGCAAATATGACCAATTTGGGTTGTTGCGTAAGGGATAAACATGACATATACTGTATGATACTCTTATAGTCATGAACAACCTTCTTTTAAATAAAAACTGTCTTAAGTGTTGAATTAATTATATATTTTAAACATTTACTTGAAGGATTAGTTGAATGTAATGCAACTGGGGTTTAATATGAAGATTAATATGAATATGTCAAGCAGAGAAAATTATGTTCCTTCTGTACTGTATGTAATACAACGTTTTATTATAAATTGATCAACTCAATAAAGAATTTGTCAGTAAGAGCATTCAGGGGTTCTTGAAAATCTTTTTCACAAGTATTATTTTTAATGTTACCAAAATGTATTTTCAAAGACTAAAGTATCAGCTATTACATCTTTTAACAAAATAACCCCTAATGTGGGCCCCTGAATGGCACGGGGGGTAGGGGAAGAGGACGGTTGAAAACAGGGCTTACCTAATTATCACTACATAAATTGAAGATTGGGGACATCATTGTGCACATCTTATTACACATCATAAAATACATAGTGTCCACAGAAATTATTCTGGCCGCTTCACTTTATTTATTTTATGTTTTGAAACAGAAGTTGTTTATTTTATTTAATTACATTTATTTTTAGCCATCAATCTACACACGAAACCCCTTAACAACAAAAATAAAACAGGTTGTTAAATATTTAAGCCAATTTATTGATAACCCCCTTGAAATATCTCTGGTATTTGGACCCTTTATTCAGTATGATGTAGAAGTGCCTTTGGCAGCGATAAGTTTCTCCCATTCTTCCTTGTAGATCGTCTCAAAGTCAGACTGGCAGGGGAGCATTCACCCTGAGCCTTACATTTGGAATCCACTACTGTTACAATTACATTATTAGCAGTTATCATCTGCTGAGAAACATATACTTAACCCGCTAACTGACTGAATAGCCTTTTTTATAACATTCTCTGAAGTAGTATTCAGTTCTGTGTTCAGTGCTAAATCTTATCCAGCTAATTACTAAACCAACACAGCCTTACTTAAAGCAGGCTACAAAGTCAACAATGAGTGATTGATCGATAAATGTCCCTGATAAATATTGGGCAAGTGGTGTATTACCCCTAGATATTCCTGACCACTGTGTGAAAAAGTGATTGCCCCCTTAGTTACTCAATCAACCCATTAACCAAATTCAATTGATCATTGAATTCAATGAGCAGACACCCAGGCTTGAATACAGCTAGCCCTGTTTAATCTAAAAATGACTCATACAGAACCTCACCATCAATGTGAAGTAGACTGCAAGGTTTAAACAAGCAGTACCCCATGCTGTGATCGAAGGAAATTCTGGAAGAGATGACACAAAAAATGTGTTGAGATACACTGCATAGCCAAAGGTATGTGGACAACTCAACTAATTATTGAGATCAGGTGATTTAGCCATTGCTCACAGGTGCATAAAATCCAGCACAGAGCCATGAAATCTCCACAGACAAACATTGGTAGTACAATGGGTAGTACTGAAGAGCTCAGTGATTTTAAACATGGCACTGTCATAGGATACCACCTATGTCTAGGAACAACAACAGCCACGCTACGAAGTTGTAGACCACGCAAACTCACAGAGCGGGCCCGTGAAGTGCTGAAGCGCATAGTGCGTAAAAATTGCCTATCATCTGTTGCATTACTCACCACAGATTTCCAAACTGCCTCTGTAAGCAACATCAGCAGAGACGACTCATCCAGGAATGCAGCGACGACTCATCCAGGAAGTCACAAAAAACCCAGGGTATCATTTAAGGAACTGGAGGCCTCTCTAGCCTCACCTAAGGTCAGTGTGCATGATTTGACAATAAGCAAGTGACTGGGTAAAAATGGAATTCATGGGGGAATTGCGAGGTGCAAAACATTGCTAACTAGGACAAACATTAGTGCTCATCTCACATTTGCAAAAAACACAATGATAACCCCCAAGCCGTTTGGGATAATGTTCTGTGGACAGACGAGTCAAAAGAGGACATTTTTGGATGACACGGGTCCCATTATGTCTGATACTATGTAAACGTACTGATTGTAAGGGGAATCTGGCCAAATTCTGGAAAACTCTGAAAAACTGTTCTACCACTTCATTGACAAAAAATATCATTTTTTACTCATTTTTTAAAAAAACTAGTAAAATACCTTATTTGGATAAATGAACACCCCCACAAGTTAATACTTTTTGGAACCACCTTTTGCTGGAATTACAGCCTTGAGTGTCTTTGAATACATCTCTACTAACTTTTCACATGTAGACTGCAATATTCTTCATTGCAGCATTGCAGAAAAGCTTGTTCAAATTGCATGGTTATGCCTTTCCAAAACGTTATCTTGTATCTTTTGAAACTACCTTTCAGGCCCATATCAATCAATCAATAAAATGTATTTTGTGAAGTCCTTTTTACATCAACAGTTGTCACAGAGTGCTTTTACAGATACCCAGCCTGAAACCCCAAAGAGCAAGCAACAATGGAATGCATGCACAGTGGTTAGGAAAAACTCTATACTATGTCGGAACCTTACGAGGACCCAGACTCTGAGGGAGATTATTACACAAGATTATAATAATTAATCAATGCTTATGGGCTGTGTCAAGAGTCTGAACAGAATACAAGTCAGCTGCATGACCAGGTAGACATGGAGCGGAAGTTTTCAATTGCAATTCTAAGGACAGTGTTCACTTATCCAAATAAGGTTTTTTCCTGTCTGAATAGTCGGATTTTATGTGTTTCCATTTCAGGCTGTAAGGCAAAAAAAGGTGAACATTTTGAAAAGGGGGTGGTGACTTTCTATACCTACTGTAAATGATACCTGTAACTGTGAGAAACTGTAATTTTCATTTTCAAGCTGATGACACGGTCCTGTACGCTGCTGCCCTGTCTCTCGCTCAAGCATTTGCCTACACACAGTCTGATTCCCAACAATTATTAGGGGGCCCACAGAGGTCAGACTATGATATTGTCTGAACAATAGGTTTGAGTGCTGCTGGAAGTACTAGGGATGTGTACTTTCTCTGTTCTAACTGCTCATATAAGGAATACCTAAAGACACGGGACAAGACGGCTGGTGTACAGCCTGAGGGCGTTATATTGAACAGAACTTAAGTTAACTACTGGAACAAAGAAAACAAAACAAAAGGAAACTGAAACGTCCAAACAGCAGGGTTAACTCAGGAGGGTTTGGAGGCAACGGCGGCTGCGGAGTCGTGGGGGGCTTGACGCACGATGAGGAGTAGTGTCCTGTGCTCAGCAGTCTGTGGGAGAAAAGTGGAACAACCAAAGGATTTGTAAAAACGATAACCATCTTGACCTTTTGTTACCTTTCTCCCCCTAGAGCCAGCTCCCCTTCTCTCTCATATAGCAACCACATCAGCCTTGACGAGAGGCATGTGTGTAGGGGTGGGGCCTCTTCAAGGTTCTGGACACCCGTGGTGCACGTCCGCCATGTACTCTTGCGGAGTGCTCTCTCCAAGGTTCTGAACCTTTGGGTCTAGCACGCCCTCACCCTCTAGTGGCGAGACACGCACAGAACCATGTTGTCACAGCATCTAAAAATCTTTATCGCAGAGTACACTGCTCAAAAAAAATGAAGGGAACACTCAAATCACACATTGGGTCTCGATTAAGGAAATATATTAAATATCAAAATCTTTACTGTACAATGTGTAATTCTTTGAGAACAAAATAACGCAACAACAGTCAATGGAAACCAAAATCACCAACTGAGGGCTGGATTCAAACTCAAAGTAAACAATTAAAATCACAGGCTGTTCCAACTTGTGTGAATTTCATCACAGCAACTCATAATTTGACTCAGTAGTGTGTAACGTCTGGGCATGCTCCTGATGAGACGGCGGATGGTGTCCTGGGGGATCTCCTCACAGACCTGGATCAGGGCATCAGTGAGCTCCTGGACAGTCTGTGGCGCTACTTGGCAGCACCGGATGCACCAATACACAACATCCCAGAGGTTCTCAATAGGATTCAGGTCTGGAGAATATAAGGGTCAGTCAATGGCATCAATGCCTTCGTCATCCAGGTACTGCCTACACACTCTGGCCACATAGGGCCGGGCATTGTCCTGCATCAGGAGGAACCCAGGGCTTACTGCACCAGCATGAGTTCTGACGATGGGTCTGAGGATTTCATCCCAGTACCTGAGATCAGTCAGGGTACCGTTGACCAGCACGTAGAGGTCTGTGCGACCCTTAAAGGATATGCCTCCCCAGACCATCACTGACCCACTGCTAAACCGGTCATGCTGGATGATGCACGCAGCATAACGTTCACCATGGCATCTCCAGACTCTTTCACGTCTGTCACATGCTCAGTGTGAACTTGCTCTCTCATCTGTGAAGAGAACGGAGCACCAGTGGTGGACCTGCTTTCTGGTGTTCTCTGGCGAATGCCAATCGAGCTTGGCTGTGAGCACAGGTCCCACTAGAGGATGTCGGGCCCTCATGCCACCCTCATGGAGTCTGTTTCTGACAGTTTGGTCAGAAACATACACACCACTAGCCCGCTGGAGGTCATTTTGTAGGGCTCTGGCAGAGCTCCTCCTGTTCCTCCTCGCACAAAGGAGCAGATAACGGTCCTGCTGCTGGGTTGTTGCCCTTCAACGGCCCTGTCCAGCTCTCCTCATGTAAGGGTCCATCTCCTGGTATCTCCTCCATGCTTTTGAGACTGTACTGGGAGACACAGCAAACCTTGCAACATTGCAGCAAGAGAGCAATTGTCTGTGGCCACCACCCGCAAAACTGTTCTCTTTTTGGGGGTTGTCTTGTTATTGCCTCTCCAGTGCACATGTTGTCATATTCATTTGCACCCAAACAGGTGACATTGATTCACAATCGCTTATGCTTCCTAACTGGACAGATTGATATCCCTGAAGTTGAATTGACTTGGTGTTATACTGTGATGGTGTTCCCTTAATTTTTTTGAGCAGTGTACTTTTATCTAATAGTGGACGGTTTATTATTAAAGACTGGAGAAGGAGAAGAGTGAGAGGGAAAAATTGAGGGAGTAAAAAGATTGAGGTGGAAAGGTAAAGAGAAGCATAGGAACAAAGAGAAGGAAGAGTGAAAAGGAAAAAGATTGGAGGAGAAAAAAAGTTAAGATTGTAATATGGTTGACACCAGCAATCCTGAAGAAAATTAATTCTGAGAAATATACAGATGAGTTTGGTATAAGTATATTATGTAGTTACCAATCTAATCATCATGTTAAGTATTTCACATACAGTGGATATAAAAAGTCTACACACCCCTGTTAAAATGCCAGGTTTTTGTGATGTAAAAGAATAGTTAAATTACAATATTTGAATGTGAAAAAGTACAAAATAAACATAATACAAAATAAACAAGGGCTAGAATGGCAGTAATATACAGTACCTCACAAAAGTGAGTACACCCCTCAGTTTTGCTAATATTTGATTATATCTTTTCATGTGACAACACTGAAGAAATTAATGAAATGAATGGGGAGCAGGTGTGTTGAATTTGGTGTCATCGCTCTCACACTCCCTCATACTGGTCACTGGAAGTTCAACATGGCACCTCATGGCAAAGAACTCTCTGAGGATCTGAAAAAAAGAATTGTTGCTCTACATAAAGATGGCCTAGGCTATAAGATTGCCAAGACCCTGAAACTGAGCTGCAGCACGGTGGTCAAGACCATACTGACTGGGCCGCAGGGCAGTATTCCAACATGATAACGACCCCAAACACACCTCCAAGACGACCACTGCCTTGCTAAATAAGCTGAGGGTAAAGATGATGGACTGGCATGTCTCCAGACCTAAACCCTATTGAGCATCTGTGGGGCATCCTCAAACGGAAGGTGGAAGAGCGCAAGGTCTCTAACATCCACCAGATCAGTGATGTCGTCATGGAGGAGTGGAAGAGGAATCCAGTGGCAACCTGTGAAGCTCTGGTGAACTCCATGCCCAAGAGGGTTAAGGCAGTGCTGGAAAATAATGGCGGCCACACAAAATATTGACACTTTAGGCCCAATTTGGGCATTTTCACTTAGGTGTGTACTCACCTTTGTTGCCAGCGGTTTAGACATTAATGGCTGTCTGTTGTGTTATTTTGAGGGGACAGCAAATTTACACTGTTATACAAGCTGTACACTCACTACTTTACATTGTAGCAAAGTGTCATTTCTTCAGTGTTGTCACATGAAAAGATATCAAATATTTACAAAAATGTGAGGGGTGTACTCACTTTTGTGAGATACTGTACATAAGTGTGACCTAGCAGCAATCAAAAGTTATTGAATATTATAGATACAGTGCAATAAGCTTATGAATGGTGGCATAGCACACTACAACTACAGTCAGAATTAAGAACATTCACACACAGCTTTAAATATATTAAGAGGAAAATGCAATCATATACATAACACTGTAAATAACAGCAGTTTAAAAAAAAAAGAGTATTGTAGATTAGCAGCAATATTGGTTGTGCTGGAGATGTCATTCATATTCACGACAGGTCCCTTGTACTGCCGCAACGTCTTCTCACACCTGCACGGTCAGCTGCCCCTTTCTGGTACCTGGGGACCTGGTTCTGGACAGCCTCGTCAGTAGCATCCCGGTTGGAAGGATTCTTCCTTATGACTCCTGTGATACAGTAATCAGATATTGTACTTAAATGGTCTCACATGATTTTGAGAATTGCATGACATTCAAGACAAATGAAATGTTTCATGAAGACAACATGCTAGCGCAACTATAGTCTTGTTTTTACCCGATTGTAGAGCCAGCTCTGCCCTCGGCTTGACATTCTCTTCAGTCAGACGTTTATCAGAAGCTAAAAAGCACAATGAAATGTCAATAGCTTAATAGTGAAATAAACAAAACTGCCATATACATGTAATTTCAGAAAGGCTGTACAGTATTGCATTTTAGTAAAGGGCACACATTCAGACAAATGCAGTTTCATGAAGACAAGATGCTAGCGTAACTATAGTCTTGTTTTTACCTGATTGTAGAGCCAGCTGTGCCCTCACCTCGACCTTCTCTTCAGTCAGCTGCTTGATCTTCTTCAAATGTTCTGAAAGTAAAGACAGACAGTTAATTATTCAGTCCTAAATATCTAGGTTATTTTACAATCAGAACTCAAATCGCAATGTCCGCCAAACTTTTCATTATTACCTACATGTGCAGAGCTAAAATTTACCCCAACCTCTGCCTTCTTGCCCTTAAAATTAAATTGACAAAAAATTGGAAGCAACATGCTTTAAGCATCTGGGTTAAGTGAATGAACCCACACATACCTATGTAGCAGTCCTCCACATGGTCGTGTGGAGTACCTTTCTGGTGCCTTGGAGTACTGTGCTTTCTCCATCCTAAAAATAAACATAAAAGTTGGTGAACAGGTAAATATGGTGAAACCAAGTAAACATTGCAGCAATTACGAGATCAACATATAATTCACATACCTCCAGGGCTGCAATCCACAGGGTGCTGTGGTGTAGATGTGCGTCCTTGGGGTGGTAGGGGCCCACGCTGGAACGATTTTCTCTCCTCTGGCGATACACACGTCCGGTCTCTCACGTGTCTAGGAAAAGTTAAGGTTTTGTAAGCATTTCCCCTTCAAAACATATTTTCATTACAAGTTTCAAATGATTACTTTTTCAAATTCACCTGCGTGCTTGATGAGCTTATAAGGGACAGCCTCCCAGGTGTCTTCAGGTGGTGAACAAGTTCTGGCAAACTTGTCGTGGCTGAAGGACTTCCTGCTGGTGATGCTGTGTGGTGGCCAGTAGCAAACTCCCCCTTTGAGCCGCAGGCGTGGAACTACTGCCACAGAGTCATCCTCCTCCGGGAACATAACTACAGAAAACGTCATGACCTGAAAGCAATGTTTAGAAAAGAGGTTTAAAAAAACGGCAGCATAAGACACACACAGGCTGGCTAAGAACAATGTGGATACACAAAGACACCTCAGTAACGGAATTGTAACAAGTGCAGGTTTAGCTAGTCTAGCTAAATGTTACTGCCAAGAGTAACGTTATACACCTGATGTGGATAACGTTACACAAAGAAACACGATTTAGCTAACGTTACGTATCAGTTGATAAAAGTTACAAGGAATAAACACATATTATAGCATTCTAACTTGTTGATACACTAAGAAACACGATTTAGACAAGTTAGCTAACGATGTTACCATACCTGTTCAACTGTTGATATGCGAAGAAGCACAAAACATCCGAACTTGAGGATAAATGAAGAAACAAAAAATAGTAAGCAAACAAACTTGTGGACACACGAAGAAACACAAGAGTTACTGTAGGTATTTCGTCTCAGGCCAACACTGTTTTTTTCAAGCTCAGTTTCTATAACAATGGTTTAGAACTTGCGTTCAGCTACCAGTGACTTTGACTAAATAATTCGAATGTTAATAGAATACTGCAAACAGTCATTGTTTAATACAAAACAGTAATTACGTTCTTACTCAGTAAACCTAACAATACTTATTTATAATAACGCAGAACAGAACTCATCAACGCTATGCAGGTGACTCGGCGTTCAATAATTTTCAGTCCGATGTCCAAAAAAAATCTTGATCTTCGTTTGTTTCGGGTGTTCATCAAATTGTAGTAAAACAATGTCATAATGCACATGTCGTATTTTCCAATTCAGAGCATATTGCTTATACCTTACACCCTTTCAAAATGAGTTGTTCCTTTTCCTGAACGAGACTTAAAGAACCAAGTAACTAAAATGATCCAGTTTTCACATTACTAGAACGTGTCTGTAGATAACTAGAGCTTGCAAAATGGCGATTGTCTTGCTTTACGTGCAATTCACATTCACTACAGCGCCATCTACGGACACGGCGGTGTTTAAACACAGTAAAGAACTGTCCCCCATGGCTATAGGCGAGTAGTTGAGCCGGTACCATGCAGTGGAAAATGGCCATTAGTTCGGGAAAAAATATATGGTAAGCAATGGCGAGAGACTGCTGTTTCTATGTGTTTACTGTACATGTCTACACAAAGGTCCTTTACACAAGCAATAGTGCAAAAGTCAAAGTGTATTTTATTTATAAACTACCAATGTTGACCAAAATTCTGTACACTAAGATTTAACAATATTAAAATAAAGTTAATACAAATAATCAGTACAAGAATAAAAGGGGGACAATAGCATCTCTGCTGGAAGAAAATGGCAACACAAGCAGATACAGCAGATCACAGCGCCCGCCCTCTCTTCGGCAGCTAGCCACCAGCGTAAAGCAGTCGGGCTGCTGGTGGAAAGCCGCCTGAGATGCAAATTAGCTTATGCAAATTGAGATCAGGAGAAAAGCGGCAAAAGCTGGTGGCCCGCTGGCTGTAGGACATTATAGCCTCCTGCGGCCCGCCAGCAGTAAAACGCCGGCGGGCCGTCATCGATTGCTCACTGGGATACTAATAGACTCCTACCCAAAAAGACTTGAGTGCTGTAATAAAATCAAAAGGTGCTTCAACAAAGTATTAGTTTAAGGGTGTGCACACTTATGCAACCAGGTTATTGTGAGTTTTTTATTTTTTATTTTTCCCCATCAAAGATTTCAGTTTGTTTTTCAATTGAATTGTTCACGTTATAGGTCACATTAAAGGTGGAAAAAGTTCTGACATGATTTATCTTTGTCTCATTCTTTTATATCACAAGAACCTGGCATTTTAACAGGGGTGTGTAGACTTTTTATATCCACTGTATACTATTGTCTCTATTTTTAAATTTTGCTTATGTTCTCTTCAGCTCTTATTCTACCCAGACTACCAGGACCACTGAATGACTCATCAGATCAGACAGTTCTGTCTTGTCTGTAGTGTTTCTCTAATATAGTTTTCTCTGTCTACCACAGTGTGCCTGTCTGACTAAATACATGAAACTGGAATTGTACCCATTTTTTATTTCATAGATAACAACATTGGATATATTAATGATATATTGACCACCGAACTGGAAACATCTCCAGTTTTCAAATCAGTAATCTAGTCACTTTACCATATGCAGACATTCCGGTGCCGATTTCAGAGGGAAGGGAGGCAGCGAGGGGGAAAGATTTATTGCGGGGGTGCATTAGACATTTTAGTGATAGGCAAAAAAGGAACAGCTCAACACATCGCGCTGACAACCAGGCAATGAGCTAGCCCGCGAAGTCGTGGAGCTAGACTTAGAGTGTGAAAATGGCGTTGTAGAGTAATGAGAAATGTCTGTTGAGGAAGAGTGGAAGTGTATTCGACGAAGAGGCGTGTCTTGGCCCACCAAGTCTCCAACACACCCTTGGAGATGTTAATCAGTATCCTGGGTAACATTTGCTTTTATAAAGATCTGGAAAACCAGGTGTGGGCCATCAGCCCCACCCTTCTGAGCTCACATGGAGAGGTGTGAAACTGAGGAAACTGGAATGTATACTGTTTTGGGGGTAAAATGTAGTTCCTGGTTCTAGACCCTGGTTCCTGCGGTGGAAACGCAGTGAGTTCCTCGAAAGGTTCCTAGTTCCTGGGTATAGTTCCTGTGGTGGAAACGCGGCTTAAATGTATGATATAGTGGACATTCATTTATAGTGTTTGGATTACCCCTGTTCCCCATAAAGGGCAGAATATGCTGATATGGTTTATACACTGATTAAGTGGGACAGTTCCTGTCCTTTGTGTTCATTGTGTTTGCCAAGGTAAAGTAATGCTAATGACTATGGATCTAGGTTGGTCCCAGGGACACATGCCATTGTGGGCATCCCTGAGTTCTAGGTCTAGTTTGGTCCCAGGGACACATGCCATTGTGGACATCCCTGAGTTCTGGGTCTAGGTGGACCCGGGAACACATGCCATTGTGGGCATCCCTGAGTTCTGGGTTTCTGACCTGTCTGGATGGATCCAGAAACACGTGTCATTTTAATGTTACGCTCATGACGAAAGAAGTAGCTAACCTTTACCAAGGACTTTCAACACATGGTCATTTATGATAACATTTATTTACTAACAATATGGAGTCAGAATATATATTTATATTTATTTATCACTAAGGTTACGTTCCCTTGCACTCATTTCCCCAATCACCTTCGCTCACATAACTTGTGAAAGGGAGAGAATGAGAGCAAGATTCTGTGCAGGCTCCGGTACATAACGCCACAGGGCGTGTGGCAAATCAGATGTTTCATCACAATATTATCCATTGGGTCTGTTCCGCCGTAGTGATGTTTACAACAGAAATGATGCAATCCCCCAAAAGAAAAGTTACACCAACCCTATGAGGGAGCAGTGGAACAGTGGCAACACCCGCTGACTCATACATCGCCGTCAAAGACGACAAAGTAGAGAGAGCTGGAACCAACGGGAGCTGCAACGCCGGCACCCTAATACGCTGGCTTGCGTTGTCATGGCGACGATAACTCTGAGCTAGCAGGCAAAGCCGCCGTGCTAACTGCAGAGCACGCTACTCGCCATTGTCTCCTATCCAAACATAGGGTGTGAACACTGGGTCAATGAGATATAACGTCCTAAACAGTAGACACACACCATACACTGGGATATGGGCTAAACTATAAAAACGGAAAGCGTGCAGTTCCGATGACACTCCCAATAATGCTGTGAGAGCAGGGGCGCACAAAGCTGAAGGGCATCTCACAGGAATTTCTCATAACCAATTCTTGCCCCTACCGCTGCCAGCCATTCTGTAGAACACGGAGGCACGGCCTCGGGGGGGATCGTCGAAGTATGGGATAGGAACGATCGTATCCGCCACACATGAATCACAGTTGCCCATCGAAACAGAGGATGAAAGAACGACATAATTCAGTATAGGGAGGGCTCTGTCACAGAAGGTATCCCGGCGAAGCCACACAGGAGCGCTTAGCAGCCTGCTCAGATTCGTATCAGTTAAGACATTGTCTTGAACAGTAGACACACACCGTACGTTGGGGGATCTCTTACTCTCGTTTACTCTTCCTAAAAAGGAAGAGAACAAGACCATGAGGTGGCCCTGGCGTTAGTTCCTAAAGCTACAGGGTGAGTGATAGAGACACGAGTATCTTCACATACGCCACTGCTCATATCCAATGGGGAATGTAACTCCGGTTATATGAGTGGAGCGGAGCCCCCTAGAGGGGCTTTAGCTCCTAGTGGTTTACCCTGGCCGCGTCCGTGGCCGTACTGAAAACTCATTATGCACGATGCAACAGCCAATCAGGGCACGCCTGCCCCTATATATGACCCGTGAGCCCAGGGAACGCCCTCCCGAGTTTTATTCAGCAACTCTTGGGACGGTAGGGCAACAGGTCTAGGGGGCTCCGCTCCACTCATATAACCGGAGTAACTAACGGTAACTAACGTTATATGTCGTGGAGCTCCGCCCCCTAGAGGGGCTTTAGCTCCTAGTGGTTCACGGCGGAGCGAGCGAGCCAAAGATGTACTCCCTGCCGGACCAACCAGCACGGCTCGCAGGGTCCAGTATAAAAACTGTCCCCCAAACCCCAAGACGAAAACATCCCCGAGAGCTGACAAGGTCAGAGAAGGGATGATCGAATGCGCTAATGATGGAATCTTCCCCCAGAGTAGGCCTATGAACACATAGGCCACCCCAGGGGAGGGGATGTTGAGCTCAAGCGAAACGTATCCGTTCCACCTAAGCACAACATATACTCACGCACCACACATCACGAGATGAGGGGCATGGGGAAACAAAAAAAAAAAATGACAATAAGAGAAACGCCCCAAGGAGGAGGCGATCCCGGACCCAGTGTATTGGCAGGCAATGAAAATACCACTGAACCAGCAGGCTACTGAACTGCTATAGCACTAGAGATATGATAGAATCAAGGCAAAGCACGAGATTCCCCATCTAAACTCAGGACTGGCGGGCAGCGGAACGAGAGACGTCTCTAAACCCGCTAGCCGGCGCTTGTGTTTATGAGAGGTGGCGGGTAGGGAGGAGAGAGTAGTTATACCTATAACTCCCTGAAAGGACTCACTACCCTGAAGACAGTTAACACCGCTCTTACCCTTACACTGAATAGGGAAAGGAATAGAACGTGCACAAGCAAAAACATTAGAATACCTGCAGGCTACAGGGCGAGAACGAGGGAAAAGCCTCTCGTTCGCGCCACTGCTCATATCCAATGGGGCAGACATAGAGACAGAGAGAGCGCTCGCTGAGTCTTTAACAGCCACCGAAGGAGGCAAACTAGAGCATGCAAAGGGTACAAGTGAATTAACAGGCTCAGACACCGCCTGAGTCTGCACAGAAGCACAACTTACACCCAAGCAAAGTTTAGCTTGTTTATTGAAAGGAAAAGATGGTCGGGCCGAATCTGCGACGGCGTCAGACTCGGCCCTTACCCTGCTGATGGAGGAAGAGGCGGGGGCCGTGAGGGCAACGTTGCCACTCGCAGCCCGCTCCACGCCTAGTCAGGACGGTTTGGGTCTCTTAGACGGCCACGGATGATCCAGTCTGGGGGCGGGTTGCCTGCGTCGCACGGTAGGGGGAGCAGGAGCCACGGCAGTAGGAGGAGGAGGCGCCGAGGCAGCAGAGGAGGCGGCAGCAGAGACCTGGCGGCGCTGGCGTCGCTTAGCAGAGGAGCCCGGGCGATGAGAAGAAGGACGTGGGGCCGAATGAGAAGAGCGGCTAGCCAAAGGAAGGTGACGAGATAGCTCCTTCCTTCCCTCGTCTGTCTTCTTAAAAGACGCTATGGCAGTGTGAACAGCGTCACCGAACAAGCCCTCCAGGGATAGTGGTGCGTTCAGGAGGGGTGCGCGATCGGCGTCGTGTATGACTGTGTCCGACCGCGGAAGAAGCCACTGCGCGTCCGGCGCAGACCGTCTGAGCTTGGTTAAGATGGAGAATAGCCTTTAGGTTACCGGCCACCTCTTCGACGTCACGCGACGACGGAGTAGGTGAACGGCTTAAAATGTGGGAAGCCGTCAACGTGAGGAGAGCAACGTTGTTCGCCGCGGCCAGGGCCTGTGATCCCAAAACGTAGACTTTATCCCATAACTGCCCCGTGTAGCGGTCCTTGGTGGATGGTAGGGTAGGCTTCTTCCCCGACCAGCCCCAGGAAGGCAGGAAATGCACGGCCAGCTCAGGTTCTAAAGGAGGAACGGCCAAGCTGATGGGAGTCTGCCTACCGTCGACTCTGGTGAAGGTGGCGTAGAACTTGACGGGAGCTCTTGCAGAGGCTGGAGCGGACCAGGAACCCTCGGCGAAAGCTTTAAAACCGCGGACCTCAGGTGTAGGGGAGTCCACCGGTTTGACACGTTCCGCCCAGGAGCCGAAGGACATGTCTGAAGGTTCCTTCGGTGTCGGCAGTGGAGGCAGGGGCAGCTGGATACGTAGCGCTGCACTCTCAATCATGCCCGCAAACTCCACACGGAGAGGGGGCGGGCGGAAGGAAGCAGCAAAAGAGAGGTCGTCATCTATTTTCCCCGGGAGAGAGGGAGAAGCGCGAGACCCGCCACCACAACCCACGCGGGAAGGGAGCGGGTCCTTCTGAGTCAGGGGAGTCGGGTCCGACGTCGGAGCGTCCTCCTCAGACGTGATCGTCGTCGCTGCTGGAACTCAACGCAGCGGAGACGTCTACCTCCTCTTCGAAAAAGTTAGCCCTCTCTACACGTGTAGAGAGGGACAGAGTAACACAGGAGGAGCAAGCCGGGGGGTCGGTGAGACCTTCACGAGCATGGGCCGGTCCCAGGCAGGAAACACACGCACGGTGAGAGTTCTGATCCGGTGACAGGTCGGCGCAACGGCGAAAAATTTCTTCATGGTGAGACGTCGAACTAAAGAATGCCGACGACAAAAATTCTCAGGCTGAAGCAATAGAAATAAGTAACAGTAAAACTCAGCAAGCCTTTGCTGAATAAAAAGGGAGGGCGTTCTCTGGGCTCACGGGTCATATATAGGGGCAGGCGTGCCCTGATTGGCTGTTGCATCGTGCATAATGAGTTTTCAGTACGGCCGCAGACGCGGCCAGGGTAAACCACTAGGAGCTAAAGCCCCTCTAGGGGGCGGAGCTCCACGACATATAACGGCACGACAAAAGCCACCGGAGGAAGGGCTAAGCTATTCCTATTAGGAAAATTGAATGTACCAATAGAAAATATGTATTTTATGGAACAGGAACAAATGCCGTAGCGTATTACAACCCAGAGGCATACAGGTGGGAGCTGAACTGTCGGAAGTGGTCACAGCCGTCTCCACACTTAAATAAATCCTGGGCACTGCCGTCACTGATCTGGCACAAAGAGTTGAAACCGCAGGTGAAGGTGGGCAGCCGTCATCGCAGTCGCTTCATGGTTGGGCTGCCATCTTGGGAGGAGCTGAAGTTTTATCTCTCTCTCGTCAAGATGTGCCCTCAGACCCAGACGCGCTGTGCATCAGCATTATAGGGTCGAGCAGCAGCATAATGCTGCAGCAGAATGTTCTCCATGATGACGATGTTGGCGTAGAATAAAAGCCGGCGACAAAAAAAAATTGTCAAGTAGTGCGAATAACTTCCAATGTGATGTTCAGTCAAGCTGAAGAACCAGAAAAGCCTAGTTCAGCCAGCCCAAAATTAGAAGTGATGAATGTTGTTGACCTTACAAACCTGGGTCTCCCACATGAGAGGCTGTGTCTTGAACCACTCTGCCACGGAGCTATACCTTTGCTGAGTGTCGGTATAGCATTTCGACATTAGATCATTTTGTCACGCATTAACATCACACCAAGTTTGAATATTTTGCTAGACACCATTAAACATTGTGTTAAACTGACTAACGTTTCTTATTAAGTTTACCTCCACCACAAATAGCATCTATGAAATGTATGGCTTTTGCCACTGGCTGTTTTAACAGCTTATTAGCCAGTAATAGGCTTAGTAGTATCTACTAACTTACCTAATTGGAATAGTCATAAGAATTGAGCAACTGCTAGTGAGACTGAAGATGAACTTTACACTGCCAAAGCTATTTCATTTCATGGCACAACAACGTTTTTGTTTTATTCGTGAATGATATTGATGCAATAACTATCAATATACAGCTCCGGAAAAAATTGAGACCACTGCACCTTTTTCTTTCCTTTCCAAAAAAGTTGAATAGGAAAATTTTGAGTGAGAAACAGAAGCGTTCAATTTGCAGTGATCTCTTAATTTTAACCCTTCTGTTCCTCACTCAAAACCTTCCTTTTTGACTTTTCTGGAAAGGAAAGAAAAAGGTGCAGGGGTCTCTTAATTTTTTCCGGAGCTGTAGATGTCACGAGAACCGATACTTCGGTACCAAGTCGATGCCACAGTTCTGAAAACATAACGGTACTGGTTTTTGTACAGTACCGTAGGTACCGGGGATCCAACATGTAACAGATGACAGCAAGTGCAGCTGCAGCTCCGCCTCGACATGTTGAAAAGAAAAACAGTAATAGTTGTGTATGGAAGTACTTTGCATTCGAGCCGGGTGGTCAGGGAGTAATAAATTCGTAATAATAAATAATAAAAAACCAGTATGCAAACTGTGCCTCCGAACATTCGAGAATAAAGGAAACGCTTCCAACTTGCGAAGCACCTCAAAGAACAAACATCCAGATTTATTTAAATAATTCAAGTTGTGTGCGTTTCAATTCACGTTACATTAACAACGTATCCAAAGTGTTATCCTTGTTATATTCTTATCCTGAAATACACGTTACCATTATTTTTGTTTGAGACAGCTGGCATTGCTGTGTAGCCTTTCCAACTATCTTCCATACGACGTTTGCAATAGCTAAACGCTAAAGGCTACCATGTTAAGGCTAACGTAATGTAACCATAGCTCGTAGTAGTAGGCTTCTGTCCTTACCATTCAGTCTGTCTCATCTGTCATCAAAATATAATGTTTGCGTTTTAAATAAATATTTCCGGACTAATGGTCTGTCACCATGTCAGTAAATTTAAGCTGCTGTTTGCACTCTGAGTAGAGGTGTGTGTGTGTGTAGCCTCTGCTGTTTTCTTACAGTTATTGAGCTGATAACTGAAATCTAAATTTTCCTTTCACAGTATCAGCCAGAGGCTACATGACACTGTTGTTGTTTATTGTAATGTTCAAATGTTTCTATTAAAGGAGTGTATGTTGAAGTACATTTTGTTGTTTTGTTTTTTACCGTGGTATCGAATTGGGTACCGAGAATCGTGGAATTTCACTGGTATTGGTATCAACTACTAAATTTCTGGTATTGTGATATCCCTTGAGTCACGATTTGCATTCATAGCCGAGGAAGGATTCAAGCGCGGAGCTTCGGTTCTTTGGTTCATGTTCTTTAATTTACTTTTCTTTCCCATCATCAAAAATGAAAAACCAAGCAAGGAGCAAAAATAAAACAGCAGACAGGATAAACTGAGGCAGGCTAACACACTGAACTCTTTTACAAAATAAATACAGGTAGACTGCAAACAGGCTTGGAGACTTGTAACCTCGGACCACAAACACACAACAGAAAACAATGCTTCAACCCGGACTAAAGGGAATCCACCGACATATGAAGGGTAGGTCTAAGAACAGGTGCAAACACTCAGGACTAATACAAACAGGAGTGACTAATAACGAACAGGACACAAGCTATATTCAAGACACAAAATAGAGAAACTAGGAAACAGAAGGCGGGACCAGGAACATGGAGTTGGCTAGGGGTGAACAAAAACAAACTGGCAGGACTAGGAACAAGAACCTCACACCTAATATGACAGTGTTCATTTCGTCAACAAAAATAGCGACAAAAATATTAGTTACATACCTATTTATCAGTGGCAGCTGACAATCCGATAACTGACTGAATAGGAACAGAAAAAATGAAAAATACTTTTCATTTTGGTTGACAAAATGAGACTAGACAAAATGATCTTTGTGACATTAGTCTTATTTAACTACCATATTTGGAAAGGAGGATTTTGGAAAGAGAGGTTCTCAGTGTTTTTTTTTCATGATTCACTTTCAGATGTCATCAAAAGACTTCTGAAAGCGCGTCATCCCCATATATACGCACAGCCCATATGGAAAATATTTTTTTTTTTTGCAATGCGAAATGTATGTAGAATATATGATGAATATATGTCGAATAAATGTAACTTAATTCAAAATAAATTTCAGGTATCAAAATGTATTTCACCTTTTATTCTGAAATGTATTTAAAAATTTATACATACGTTTATCTTTATTCAAAATACATTTCAGGTATCAAAATGTATTTCACCTTTTACTCTGAAATGTATTTAAAAATGTTTAAATACATTTAACTTTATTCTAAATACATTTCAGTTATCAAAATGTATTTCAGCTTTTATTCCCGAAATGTATTTGAAAATGTATAAATACATTTCAGTTTTGTCCAAATGTATTTCACTGTCAAAAATGCTCTCATTACAATATGTATTTCGTATAGAAAAAACATTACAAAATGTATTTTGAAGCCCATTTTAAAATGCATTTTTCAGATCCTTTGAAAGAAAAAGATGAAATGTAATTACCGACGTATTGCTTATATCACTTTTAGGTGTTCAAACACATTTTATAGATATACATTACCAAAATACATTTCGTCTTATGGTCACAAATATATTCTGATGTACTATAGCAATCTTGGTAAGGCCACTATTTGCCCCTCAAAATGTTATAATCCTGTTTGGAGTAGTGGTTAGTGCGCCTGTCTGTCAAACATAAGTCGCAGGTTTGAAACACAGTCTGCCCAATGCTACAGTATATTTAGACATGCGTTTTAAAAATGTATTAAATACATTTTTTATAAATATATTTAAGCGGCCAATTTCAAACATTTTGACACATTTACCAAATGTATTTTCAGGAATATATTTTCCAAATGTGTTTGGAAATATATTTTCCAAATGTATTCAAAAATATATTTAAAATACAAAGCTAACGGAAATGTATTTGCCATTGTTTGAAAATGAAAGTGAATTTATTGAATGCACCTCTGAACTAATTTGGGGAAGGGAAACAATCACAGCCAGTAGTAGCCAGTATGAGCCCGGCTGTAGGCCTACATTAGGCAGCACAGCAAGGCAATAGATGGGGACGTTATAGCTTTTATTTAAACTCGCTCTCCTTCCCAGCGTTTCTGCAAAGCGTCTGGCCAGCGGGCCGCCAGCTGCGGGCTGCTTTTTTTTATAGCACACGCCGCGGTCTGGCCACCTGTGGGCTGCTCGCATTGCAATGCCTTCCAACAATACCCTGATCAGTAGCTCGCCAGTGGCTCAACGGCAGCTAGCCACCTTTTTGCACTAAACCCAGCGGGATGCCTCATGCCCCAATATTAGGTTTTATTTATAATAATCCGATTTTGGTCATATCACAAATGATAATGAACTGAATTAAATCTAAATTTATTTCAAATAGTGCAAGTGCAAAACGCATACAAAAAACATGTGCATTTTACAGCAAGCATACACTAAACATGTGCAAATTAATTGAATTAAATAAAAAATCAAACAGTGCAAGATGCATGCAAAAAAACATGTGCAATATACTCCTGTCCAGCAACAGATATAGAAAAATCACATTATCTGAATGTGAAAAAGTACAAAATAAACACAATACTAAATAAGCAAGGGCTGGAGTCCAAGCATTGTGGCGTTGTGCTGAAGCTGTGTCATTCATATTCATGGTAGGTCCCTTGTACCTCCGTGACATCTTTTCCCGCCTGCACAGTGAGCTGCCCCTTTCAGGTACCTGGGGACCTGGTTCTAGACAGCCTCGTTGGTGGCATCCCGGGTGGATGGATCTTCCTTATTGCTCCTGTAATACAGTATTCAGATATTGTACTAAAATGGTCTGACATGATTCTGAGAAAAAGTCATTATAAATTAACCACAAGAATCTAATAGCCATGTACAAAATAACTTTGAAGAATAGTCTTGAGGAAAAGGTCCTTAAAGCTGTTCCCAGCTCCAGTCCAGGTGGTCAAGACGGTGAGAGCGTTTGTAATGATGCACGTTAGCATCCGCCACACCGTGTACTTCAGCTCCCTGCCAGCCTTAACAGCCAAACAGCGAACCTACAGATAGAACAATTACAAGGTTTTACACATGACAGCTCATGTTAAATGTTTCTAATTGCTTTATATAACATCTAATATTGTTAATTTTTTTAATGAAGACACAAGATGCTAGCATAACTATAGTCTTGTTTTTACCAGATTTTAGAGCCAGCTGTGCCCTCAGCTGGACAATCTCTTCAGTCAGATGCTTGATCTTCTCCAAATATTCTGAAAGTAAAGAAAGACAGTTAATTATTCAGTCCTAAATGTGACAGAATTCCTGAACGGGGGCTTATCGCAAAATTAGAGTTTTGCTTTTTATTACATTTTATAAAGGTCCAGATTCAGAGCTTTGTAATGGTATATAAAACAATACTGTTTGATGAAGTTATGAGAAAGATATGGTGCTTTAAAAGTTGATAATCTGCTCTACTTAGTTCTAAGAAAAATGCATTGAAAAATTCACACTTTCCAGAGAGCTGGTCTTTGTTCACGCCCATTCAGCGTAGTTCACACCCTCTTAGGCCTTAACCCTACCCAGCTATTTAAGTATTCAAATCGGGACACTCTGGCCTTGTGCTAAACTGGTCTGGCTGTTCTCTAATAAACACATACTATATCAAACCAAATAAAATTACATTTTTCACATGGACTTGATACATCTTGTATAAACGTTAAAGCTAAAGTAGCTTAGCAGCAGGATTCATAATAAATAGTAGCAGCAATGCAAGTGTAGATAGTTTGAGTGCAGGTGGACAGCCACTGAGCCATTATAGAGTTATAGATAAGGCATAATCACACACACCTGGACGAATGACCGGTCAATCAGGTAGCTTATCAAACTAAGTGACGTGCTCAGTTTTGTGAAGACTAAGCAAACACACACAAGCTAGAAACCAGGAAATGTTAGCTAGCTGGTAAGTTAATGTTGTTACCTAGCTAGCTAACGTTAACAATAATGTCAGTTACTGTGCAAACATAATAGCTAAGCATAATCACACACAAGCTAGAAACCAGGAAATGTTAGCTAGCTGGTAAGTTAATGTTGTTACCTAGATAGCTAATGTTAACAGTAACATCAGTAGCTATAGGTAGATAACTTGCAAAACAAACAACTTCGACAACTTTTTGAAAAGGAATTATCTGTAGCTAGTTAGCAAACGTTACACTTACCTGTATACATGCAAGAATGTTTCGCGGCAGACTGAAAAATTATATATCTTCTGATTACATACAAAGTCCTTTGTTGTTTGCGTTTAGTCTGTTGACCTTGTTTACAATGCGACTTTTTGCTACCGTTCGCACTCCAAGAATCTATGCATCTTTCTATGTCGCTATCATAACTGCCATGGTTGTCCTTTTCTTGTAAATGTAATCCATGGATAGTTGTTTTATACAAGAGCTAGTGAGCTTTTCTTTCTACCATTGCCACTGCAATGAAATGCCTCAATTTTGCCTGAATGTTTTGAACAGTATCAAAGTCTGAGATTTCCTCATGTCGTCCGATTCATCTTCTGGGTCATGGCATCATTGTTCTCCAGAAAGTAGTATCTCACAACTTCAGGTTTGTTGATAGCACCAGCAAAATGCAGGGCAGCGATGTGATTCACAGCTGTAGCATTGCGATCGCAGTTGTCCATTTTTGAAAATCCCGGGATCACAATGATTTACTGACTAAGAAGTCGCGTTGTTGACAAAAGACGGTTACCTGATAGACCAATCAGAACTCAGTATGTCAGCATGTCAAGCCCCTTCATTATCTCAACCAAAGGAAGGAAAAGTCCTGTATTTTACGCTTGTTAAACAAGGGTTTTAGTTTTAAATTTCATTCGTATTTACACTTTGCATACTAGTTTGTTATTAAGTCACATGAAAGTTCACATCTTCAAGAAGGCATTTCTGCAAAAAAGACGAAATGTCGCAGAACATGTTTTTCTTCTTAAAAACGGCTCTCCTGAAAAGTAGTGACATGCGATATTCACCCCCATTCAGGAATTCTGTCACAAATATCAGATTACTTTACACTCAGAACTCAATTAGTAGTTTCCGCCAAAATGTTCATTCTTACCTTCATGTACAGAGCTAAAACTACGCCAAGCTCTGCCTTCTTGCCCTTAAAATAAATTGAAATTGACAAATAAAATTTTAAGCAACATGCTGTATTAACATAAGTTAAGCATATGGGTTAAGTGAATGAACCCATATATACTTTTGTAGTGTTGTGGAAAATTGTTCCCCTTTTTCCCGCCAACATTTTCAAACAACTCAGGAGTTTGTGAATTCAAAAGTAGACTTTATTAAGGTAATAAAGCCGTGCTGATCTACAGAGCAACCAACCCATGTTGGTCTGCAGAACAACCGACTTCCAAACTTTGGAAACACACTTTTATACAGTATGGTTATACAATGATATTAGCTCCTCCCATTATGCTAATTTCTGGATGGATCCTTCAACAATCTTCCACCAAGCCTCTGGGATCTGCCCCCCAAACCACTGTTGGTGGTGTGATGGTGACGTGATTTCTCTCATTCTCCCAAGATTTTGCCAAGAGAGTCAAGGACAAGCCACAGGTCCTTCTGTCCTCAATATGAGATATGAGATAACAACAACCACTCATTGCACTGACCATGAGAACAGTAGTGGAGCCAGAGCAAGAGTACAGTTCATCACTCTCTCTTAACAATTAAATGTGGAAAAATCTAAGACAATTAGACTGTATGGGAAAATAATATGAGCCCTGGTTAAATGTTTTATCAATTAACACTCAATTAATATACAAGTGATCACGGGACGTTCTGTCTACTCTTCATCAGGTTAATGTGAAATAACATTTTATGAAAATATCCCTACAGTAGCAGTCCTCCACATGGTCCTCCACATGGTGCCGTGGAGTACCTCTCTGGTGCCGTGGAGTACTGCGCTTGCTCCATCCTAAAAATAAACATAAAAGTTGGTGAATAGGCAAATATGGTGAAGCTAAGTAAACATTGCAGCAATTATCAGATCAACATGTAATTCACATACCTCCAGGGCTGCAATTCACAGGGTGTTGTGGTGTAGATGTGCATCCTTGGGGTGGTATGGGCCCACGCTGGAACGATTTTCGCTCCTCTGGCGATACCCATGTGCGGTCTCCCACGTATCTAGGAAAAATGAAGGTTTTGTAAGCATTTACCCTGCAAAACATTTTCATTCCAAGTTTCAAATTGTTATTATGTTTTCAAATTGACCTGCGTGCTTGATGAGTTTTTAAGGGACAGGCTCCCAGGTGTCTTCAGGTGGTGAACAAGTTCTGGCAAACTTGTCGTGGCCAAGTTTCGCCATGACAAGTTTGCTGGTGATACTGAAAACTTGCAGCATCAAGTTTGCAGCATCAAACTTCCTGCTGGTGATGCTGTGTGGTGGCCAATAGCAAAGTTCCCCTTTGAGCCACAGGCGTGGAACTACTGCCACACAGTCATCCTCCTCTGGGAACAAAACTACAGAAAACGTCATGATCTGAAAGCAATGTTTAGAAAAGAGGTTTAGAAAAAAGGCCAGTTGCAAGTGTTCACAGCAGCTTAAGGCACACAGGCTAGCTAAGTAGCGCTGTGGATACACAAACATACACACAATACACCTCAGTAACGGAATTGTGACAAGTACAGGTTTAGCTAGTCTAGCTAACAACAGACAATGTTACTGCCATTAGTTAGCTATCGCACATGTGGATATCATTATGATTTAGCTAAGTTAGCTAACGTTACCGCACCTGCTCAACTGTTGATATGCGAAGAAGCACAAAACATCCAAGCCTGAGGATAAAAAGAAACACAAAATAGTAAGCTACTGAACTTGCGGACACACAAAGAAACACAAAGGTTAGGTATTTCATCTCAGGCCAACGCTGTTTTTTTCACTTTATTCACCAAGCTCACATTCTATAACATGTTTTACCGCCTTTGGTTTAGAACTTGCGGTCAGCTACCAGTGACTTTGACTAAAGAATTCAAATTTTTATAGAATATTGCAAACAGTCATTGTTTAATACAAAACAGTCATGTTCTTACTCAGGAGCCTAACAACACTTAACGTTAGTTATTTGTAATAACACAGAACAGAACTCACCTGTAGATATGTATGTGACTCGGCATTCAATCATTTTCAGTCGGATGTCGAAAGAAATCCTGATCATCTGTTTTGGAGGTTCATCAAATTGCAGTAAAACAATGTCATAATCCACATGTTGTGTTGTCCAATTCAGAGCATATAACTTATACCTTACACCCTTTGAAAAAGAGTTGTTTTCCTAAACGAAACTTAAAGAACCAAGTCACTAAAATGATCCAGTTTTCACATCACTACTTTGAAACGTGGCATTCCTAGCTAGCTAGCATCCTTGTCGGTGTGAGCAAAGATGGCCCCTCCCTTGTTGCGTTGTGCAAAATGGCGATTGTCTCGCCTTGCGTGCAATTCACATTCACTACAGCGCCATCCACAGACACGGTAGAGACAGACCTTATTGGAGAAGAGACAGACCTTAATGTAAAGAACTGTCCCCCATGAAGTGAGTTGAGTCGAGGATAGGCGAGATGAGCCAGTACCATGCAGTGGAAAAAAGACCCTTTAGTTGAGGGGGGGTTATGGTAAGCAACGGCGAGAGAAGGCTGTTTCTAACCAGTATGTGTGTGTGTCGTAGAACAAAACGTGAAAAACTCTTAAGCTTGTGTTTACCACAGAGTTTATTTCAAACATCTACTGTAGACTAACCAAAAAAACTACTTGATTTCTAATATCCAGACAGTAGAATGGACATTCATTTCTGATATACGGGATACAATTATGTAAAAGGGCGCAAATCCGCTATATTTAGAAATCCTATATGTAAACGGTTTATCCTGCTTGCATCGCAGATGCCAACGAACAACAACGTAAACAAACACATGCTAGCACAAATTGTGTTTTATTCATGTTTACATGTTTTATAAATGAATGTATGCGTTTTAATATTTGTATTGCTACAGATGCAAACCAGTTGTTCATTTGACACATTATATATTTAAATATAACGTTATATCAAATAGACTTAATGACTGAATGGCATCTATACCAACATAACAATGAAAAAGCCTAAAAAAATTATTAAAATGTGAATATAAACGCAAACAGTAACTTTCACTAGTAAATGTTTGCTTATGTTGTTGTTGTTTTTGCATATACTCTCTGGTATAAGTGGGACGGACACCTTTACAGAACGTACATTATCTTGGAAAAATTTATTCGTCCCTTTGCATAGTATTCCAAGGTTATGTACAGAAAGTCAGTGTTTATTCTGAACTTATTGTTAACTTGACACTGCTATTGTGCATTCTTGAAATGTGGGTATTCCAATCGTTTTTGAAAAAGAAAACATTTCATATAGAAATATAAAATAATATATAGTTTTTTTGTACTTGACTTGACACTTAATTATTACTGTTATTATTAGGGGTCCAAGCAGCGAAGCTGCGGAAACCTATTGTAACTGTTAGTTTTTTTATTATTATTATTATTAGGGGTCCAAGCAGCGAAGCTGCAGAACCCTATTGTAATTGTTAGTTTTTTTATTAGGGGTTCTCCAATAGGAGAAACCCTATTGTAATCGTAATTATTATTATTATTCTTGTGGCCTAAATTGCTAAATAACAGAAAAAGTCCTTGGTAACTTTTTTTATAACTTTGCCCACTTAAACTATAGCCCCCGAGTAACTTCCTCAATTTCCCCCCGAGTAACTTCCTCTAATTTCAAAATGATGGCATTTCCACCCAGTTAGACCTAGAATGCTGATTCTTTGTGTACATGACTCATTTGTCATGATGAACAAAAAAGCCTCAAGAACCCATAAAGTCCGCCATCCTGGATTTTTCTGTAGATTGGAAATTTGGCAAAACCTATAAAATGTACTTAAAATCAACAATAGGTCCGATTGACCTGCTCTGAAGTTTATAGGTGTCTTATATATGCCTCCCTATATGTTGATAAGGAATAAGAGATACATTGCAAGATGGCGGATGAAATGGCCAATCAGTATTTTAAAAAGTATGCACAATGTTCATGTGTACATACCATTAAGGAACAATAGCCTATGCACTTCATTGTAATTGTGCATGCTGATACCACCGCGATATGTCACCATGTACATTAGTTTGTCAATTTCTCAAAAGACGGCAAAATCGCAGGTGACTGAATTCTGACCATTTTCGACACTAGCTAATGATAATGCTAAAATATACTTAAACATTCTTCTCCTGAACCATGCATCGGATTTACTCGCTACGCTATACTTCTGAACAGAACTCATAATAACTAGGTGATCTGTCAAAAATAAACTGATTTCTGACTTCACAAAATGAACCCTTTATGCTAATGGGGTACAGGGGTGCTGTTAAATCCACCAGGGGAGCTTTTATCCAATCAGATTGTCCACATGTGCTGTCTCCAGCTGAAAATCTACCCTGAGGCCTATAGAATATCGAGTGAATACCATCTTCTGTTGAAGCAAATGGGGAGGATGTTGTTGATTGTCATATTATTCAACCAATCAGGTTTCGAGTTCGCCATAATGAGCATATTCTTTGACACGCCTTCTACCCTGCCTAGCAGCCTTCTACCCTGCCTAGTTGCCTACGTGTGCATTATTCATGTGGTGTGATCGGAGAGCCAGTTATCTAACTGAGGTAAAACTAGTTAGGACGTAACGTAGGAACATCTAAGATTTATTTTTACTTCCTTTCATAGGGTTTAGATTTTTAGATGTAGTGCTTTCCGTTAGATTTTTTGTTTAGATTTGTACTGAGCCCTGTTGTTTTTTAACGCACAATGGAGACGAAAAGGATTTGGTGGTGGATTAACTGGCAAAGTCTTTTTTGAGAAAAGCTGGAAATTGCGAGGAACCAACCCCCCACCTAGCAGCCCTGTCCCAGTCAGGGAAAGGATTTGTGTCGCACTTTCAATCGATCAACTACGAAAAGTACACCTGGCTTACCGCGTCGAAGTAACATTGTTGCTGTGAGTACGTTTTTATTTCTTTGGTACCGGTAATGTCATAGATTTGGGCTTTGCGATGTCTATTTGTGTTGCTGCATCCTGTCTTACTGCATAATGGTACTGTACATCCTTATTGATTTCCTTCGACATGTATTCATGTTTCTGTAATTAGTGTTGTAAGCCTCTTGTTAAATCACTTTATTCCACCGTCACTGGTACGTTGAATGACAATAGCCTAATAGCCCATAGGATTAGGCAGCCATACATGCTAGAATTATTAGCTTTCCGTCCATCGTGCTAAAGTTACTAATCATTATTGGTAAGTAGAATTAACGTGCCCCCACTTGGAAATCAAATGCCCGTCCAACACGTTTGTTCTGGTTACTGACCTGTATCTACTTGACAGGTAAGCAGGTTAGGACTGTAACCAGCTAATAGTTAACCAGCAAGGTAGTAGATAAATGTAGCTGCCATGTACAAAAGTTGTCCAGGGGCTAATTAATTTCAAGAGGGGATGATTTATTTAAATTATGCTATATGGGCTTAGAAAATCCACTAACATGAGGATATAGGGGTGTACTGATCTCGATTGTAGTTAGAAAATGTTTAGGTTCAATTTCGAACTTTGAAATTTAAGAGGAGTTTGCGATTCTTTGATTAAGTAACCGCACGTCATTGATTGTGGCCAGCTGTTACCACCTCCACGATATCCATGCAACTGATTGTGTACGGTTCATGTAAAGGAGTTGGCATTAAATTAAATTGCACTCATAAAACTGTTAAAAACAACTATATCGCTCTATAAAGGCCTATTATTTATTAAACTTCGGTAGCAACAGTAAGAACAACAAGACTTAGGATTTTCATATGTTGCCTTCAAAATAAAGGTCTGTGGTTTCTATAATTGGTTTTGTGTAGGCTACATTTTCAAAAGAAAAAAATGTGTGGGGGAAATTCAGTGAAACAAAATTACAATTTCAATAATACTTTACATAGGTTAAAGAATATTATAAGGAGGAGCACACTGAGAAATGGTTAGAAATCGACATAAAATCAACAATAACTCTGATTGACCTGGCAATTGGCAACCATGTGTCTTATACATGTCTCCCTATAGGGTGTTCACAGCTAAGAGATAAAATACAAGATGGCGGACAAAATGGCTGACCAGTGTAAAACACATGCATCCATAAACTTCATGTGTGCATTACATTATGGTACAATGAGAATATAGACCATTTATACCTACCACACAGACATCAGACCCGATTCCTCCACAAGGGGTGCCACAGGCCACGCCCCAATTCATTTTTTTCATAATGACACTATTTCCACCCTGATTGACCTAGAATGCTGATACTTTGTCTACATGCCTCATTCCACAGGAGGTGCAACACTGCATAAAGAACCAATCACGTCTGCCAACTCGGACATTTTGTACAGTGAACATTTTATGAAACCTATAAAAATGTACTTAAAATAACAATAACACTGACTTGACCTGGCCAGGCGCACACGTCTTAAACATGTCTCCCCATAGGGTGTTAAAAGTTAAGATATATAATACAACATGGCGGACAAAATGGCTGACCAGTTTAAAAATTATGGATGCATAAACTTCATTTGTGAATAATATTATGGCACAATGAAAATATAAACCATGTATACCTACCGCACAGACGCCCGAACATTGCCAGTGTTTTTGTCTATGGCCTTAGAGAGTGGACTGTTGAGCCAGAAGTCTGTATGACCATACACATACAGACACGTATGTCCCCTGCCAGGCTATTTTCCAATCATGTTAACTTTCCATGGCCATGTCTGTGTCTATGGCTTTAGACAGTGGACTGTTGAGTCAGAGGTCTTTATGGCCATACACATATAGACACAAGTGTCCAGTACCAGACAATTTTCTCTATTGCTATATCTTGTACTTCGTATATTATAATCCATACTCAGTGTCAAAGTATCTGACCATGTCTACCCTTTCCAGCTTATAACTGGCGACCTATTTCACTATTCTTACCATATAGGAGAACCCCGTCCTATTGTTGCTTGCAACTATATTTATTATTATTATTATTACAACGATTTTTCAAGTTCACCTTTTTCAGAACTCAAGTTCAAATGTTCATAACTCGGGCTCTGATTGCCCTAGAGACATAAATCTGGTATCATATGATGCATGGGCAAGTGCTGAACAACTTTTCAAAGGCTGATTTCATTTCCGTCATATTGGATTTTCCGCAATTTTGAATTTTCTGAAAATACTTAGAAATTTTTCACAGGCCACAAATTTTGAGCAATCTTCATGAAAAATGGCACAGATGATCTTCAGCCCAATCCTAAAAAAAGCTATTTGATGCATTTTTGATATGCGAGACCGTTTGTCCGTTACAGCCAATTGAATATGGCGATGAGGCCGTCTAACAGGAAGTGAGGGTGTATCTCAGCAACCATTTGTCGTATAGTCACCAAACTTGGTCTGTTGCATGAGTGCATTAGGTTGTTGTACTGCAGTAAATAGGAAGTTGGTAGTGCAAACCATGTGACCGCCACGGGCCAATGAAATTCGAGCTATGAATCAAAAGCTTTAAAAGTGTCTGATCGCCATCAAACTTTATCAGTATAAGCTCCTATAGGCCCTCAACAAGGAGTAAAAATATGGACGAGATCGGCCATTGTGGAGTGCTACAGTGTATCGTAAAAGTTGAGATTTTCAAATAGCGATTTCTCCATGCTCCTTAGAGCTAAAGTCACCAGACTCATCTCAAATTGTGCTTTTTGTTGAGCCAAACAAAATTGCCTCTCACATCTATGAACTCCATCTTCTGCATTTCCGTGAACTTTGAATATATTACAACAAAACTAAAACGAATTAGTCCTAGGCCATTGGTAGGTTTTTACCAAAACTTCAAAAGAAGCATCTTTTGGCAATTATAAAAAAAAGTTGGATTTTCAGAGGGTTAAACTGACAAACGTTTCTTATTAAGAAATCTATGAACTGTTAGCTTTTGCCACTGGCCGTTTGAACACCTTATTAGCCAGTAATAGGCTTTACCAGTATCTACTAACTTACTGGACTAGTCAAAGGAACTGGGCAATTGCTAGCAAGTCTGCCCTAGCTATTTAATTTCATGGCATAAGAACGTATTTTTTTCTTTCATGGCATAACAACATACTTTTTTCTTTCATTCGTGAATGACATTTATACAATAACTATCAATAAAGGTGACGATAACTAACTTTTTCATCAAGTGAAACGACGAGACAATCGTGGAAATAAAATAAATAAATGGAGTTGTTCACAATAGATTCGAATTTGAGTCTTCCACGTGAGAGGCACTGTCTTTAACCACAATGCTACGTTATTACGCATTTCACTAGTCGCTAAACACTATTGAGCATTGTGTTAAACTGACTAACGTTTCTTATTAAGTTTACCTCCACCACAAATAGCGTCTATGAACTGTTAGCTTTTGCCACTGGCCGTTTGAACAGCTTATTAGCCAGTAATAGGCTTACTAGTATCTACTAACTTCTTAGGAATAATCATAAGAATTGAGCAATTGCTAGCGAGACTGAAGATGAACGTTTCCATGCCAGAAACAGTCGCAATATAACCGTTTACAGTTTTAGGCTCACTATAATGTAACTACTGTATGTTGTAGCCAGCAAGTGTGTTTATCTATCCTAACCCAAAACGCATGCACGGATGCGTACTTCGAAAATCCACCAGAAACAGTCGCAAAATAACCGTAAACTGTCTTATTTCAGGCTTACTATAATGTAGTCACTGGAGGTTTTAGCCAGAGAAGTTTTCATCTATACGGAATAATTCATAGCGCGTACTTCGCTTCGTCTGCGAGGAGATACGAACTCGGGACCTATAGTTCACATGTCTGGTTCTCTAACCACTACACTATTTAACAAGGTGTCAGTCAGTCAGTCAGTAAGAGACATTCGCTCTTCTTGGCTGGCTCCGCTTACGCGGTCCGGCAAAAATTGATCCATATCAATTTTAATGAAACAACAAGTTTAGAATAAAACACACACATTTATGAAAAGTCAGGGTCCTATAGGTACATGGGTTTCATTTCCACAAAGTTATTCACTTGCAAAAAAAAAACAAAAACGTCAAAATAACTGCCTTGGTAGTTCTAGTGTACAAACAACGCGGTTATTCCATTATGACATGATGTTGCTGCAAGAAAGCAAAGACCCATTATCTTTGGCACCGTGTGCTTTACTTTGTCTGGGATAAAAGGTAGCAAAATAATCAGACATACATCATTTGTTCCTTTGTTTAAATCAAGCCAGACAAGATAGTCTCAAAATCAAATCCTGGCCCACTAGTTGACTCTAGCATTCCTAATACTACTAATTCACCTCACTTTGAAGTTACACCTACTTTTTTCAAGTAAATTTCTCAAGTACGCTCAAACATTACTTTTTTATCTATAGGCCTAATTTTCTTTTAGGAATATGCATGAATTGCTTTTAATTGTCCATCATCCAAATTCAACCACATTTTAAATCCGGGTGGAAAAATGAAACACTCAACCCAATGAAAATAGGTTATATAAATGCTGGCATTGAATTGGGTTGTTCAACCTAAACTTGAAAAACTTTTTGGCTTTTGGGCTGCTTATATATAGGCTTTAGCAATGGGCCGAACAAGAACTTATCCTTCTCAAACAATTACTTCATTAGTAACGGACCATTAGCGCAGCCCCTGAAAACAATCTGCAGCCTATTGATTTTGTTAATGTGCAGCTGTGTCATCAGCTCCTTAACCTGTCGGGAATGCAATATCAGATGCATATAGCTCCACTTCTGATGTCATTGCGCCCTCTTCAAGGTATGCTGGTTCTTTCTCTATTTCAAGCTAGACAAGTCTGAAACGGGAAACCAGGCCCAGGCGTTTTGACTTTTGAGTGCCTTGTACTGTTACTTCATCTTACTTTGAAGTTACCCCAAACATCCAACAGTCTACATTGCCTGACCAAAAAACGTCACATTTTGGATATAAATAAGGAGATTCCTAAGAGCCTATGATTGAATTATTAATACAATGATTAATATGTTTCAGCTGGTTACCATTATTTTTACCCTGACTTATCTAGCGAGTAGCTTCTCATTTCTTAAACAACCATGTCGGAAGACGTATCCCGTGTTTGTGGAAAATATGTTACTGTGTTTCAGAAGGTTGAAAATATTGGCCTGCGTCAAGCCAAGAAAACAGCTAAGGAGATTGCTGAAATTACTGGAATTGGGTTAAGAACTGTCAAATACATTATTAAAACCTGTAAGAAAAGTGGTGAACCTTCAACTTTGAACCTCTGGAGCAATGGAGAAAGGTCATGCAGTCTAATGAGTCCAGACTTATTCCAGCCTATCAAAGAGCAATAGGTATGTCAGGGTAAGAAGGGAAGCGCATGAAAAATAAAAAAAAACCTCATGCACTGTGCCCACTGTACAAGCCTCTGGAGGCAGTGTCATGATCTAGGGTTGCTTCAATTGCTCAGGTCTAAACTCAGCAGCTTTATTTGGCAATAAAAGGACTGCTGAGTACCTGAATGTATTGAATGACCAGGTTATTCCATCAATTTATTTTTTCTTCCACAATGCCACGGGCATATTCCAGGACAACAATGCCAGAACTCTTCAGGTACAAATTGTGCAAGATTGGTTCAGGGAGCATGAGGAATAATTTTAACACATGAATTGGCCACCACAGAATCCTGACCTTAGCTCCATTGAAAGTCTTTGGGATGTGCTTGAGAAGACTTTACGGAGTGGTTTGCCTCTCCTGTTGTCAAAAATCTCAGCCAATAATGTATGCAACTCTGGTCAGAATTAAGTGATGTGACGTTGCATAAGTTTGTTGAAAAAATGTCACTGCGAATGCACACCGTAATCAAAGCTAAAGGCGGGCCAATGAAATATTAGGGTGTGCAACTTTTTTGGGGCCAGTCATGAGGGGACTTTCTCAAGTCCCCTCATGAAAGACATGTGAATAGCACACACCCAATCTGGTCAATTGACATAAAAGTTCCAATATGTGCTAACAGCTACGCATTTAACATGATCAGATCAAGTTGCCACGGTGACTCTGGACTGCTTTGCCCCGCCCACAGGCCAATGCTTCTAGCGCCACCTACCAGCCAAGGACTAGATTTTCAAAAGCTCATAGCTTTTGCCCCAATTGTGGTACAGACATAAAACGTATATAATATGATGTGGAAACAAGTGCTGTACAACTTTGTAAAAGGCCGTTTTCATTTCTGCCTGACTACAATTTCCACTATTTTGAATTTTCTGAAAAACCTACCTTTGAGAAGTAGTCCTAGGCCGTTCGTCACAATTTCAAGAAACTTCACAAATAGCATCTGTGGATACTGCCCTTTAATAATTATTAACAATATTAGACATTTCAAACACAGCAGATGTCATTTGTCAACAACCTCCTGAGTCCTACAATTTTACAGGAAGTGAAAGCATATCTCCCACAACCGTTTGTCTGATTCTCACCAATTTTGGTATGCATCATTGGTATGACAAGGTAAGGTCATGCGCAGTGTGTGGTGCCAATTGGCCATTTGGGGGTGCTGTTCCAAAAAATCACATGAAACGCTCATTGATCCTGAACACAAACAGGCCAATACAAACTATCAGGCCTATAAGGCCTATCCTCTAATGGCATTCTTACTGCTTGAACCCCTTAATTGCTGCTTGCAGCTATATTTGTTTTTATTTTTGTTCATGCTGCACTGTCACTCATACAGTATGATCCAGTATTATCAACAAGCACTTTTTATATTTTGCTTATATATTCTTCTTCTGAACTCTCACTTTGTAGTTGTCAGGTGCCATGTCACAAGAATTTCATTGTGCAGGATGACCCTGTTGTTCAGTGCATTTGACAAATAAATCTTGAAACTGAATTTCATTTGCACTGTTTAAATAAATAATTGAATAGCCCACAGAATTATAACTAATGTAATTACACACATGCAAACCCCCCAGCCCCTAGTCTGAGCCCCGAGTGTTTTGAAAGTCTGGTGACGCGCCTGGGTATACCCTAATTT
>JACXGI010000270.1:130587-158351 GCA_016801175.1 Esox masquinongy
GGGGGGGGGGGGGGATTGCCCCCCCCGGTACCCAATGTCAGAAAACAACGCTGCAAGTGCCCTCTTGGATGCCCCTATGGTAGATAAAACATGATAAAGTACTCTCTACAGTGGCCCAGTGTGCAAGAAAACGTGAATGAGTGCTCTCTGGATGTCCTTCCAGTGGAGAGAATGTGATGCAGTGCACTAATGGGTGCCCTTCCAGTGGAACAATTGTGATGCAGTGTACTCATTGGTGCCCCAATGTGTGAGGAAATGTGACTAAGTGTCCTAGTGGGTGCCCTTCCAATGGAGATAATGTGTTGCATTGCCATGTAGGCTGCCCTATATGCTAGAAAATTTGTTGGCCTCTACGTGCTCCTACATGCAAGACAATGTGTCCTCATGGGATGCCTCTACAGTGGAAAATACTCTCCTGGTGCCCCCTGTTTTTTATATCCTTTTAAAAAACAGTTCTGTGGCAGCTTGATTCTACCTCAATTTCATTTCTGTTTGGAGCCAATAAACTCATCCAGACACTTTTTAGAATCGTTAGCATGTAGAAGTTAAACTTATTTTTAGAAAGAAAACATGTAAAAACTGTCTGAATGAGTTTACTGGCTCCAAAAGAGTGGAAATGAGGTAGAATCATATCTTGGGTGGAGTACCCCTTTATTTCTTGGTACAGTCCTCACACACACTCAGCCACACCCCCTTTAGAATATTCAGGTGTCATTGGGTTTAGTGCAGTCTGAGCTGTAACCTTCACATTACACTACAGTGTGTGAGGTTGGTTACATAGCAATATGTGTTACATTTAAACCAACGGAAAGATTGCAGCTTACTTAAGATGCATTACTAATGTGTATAGACTGCATTTTCTGGTTTGTTTTGGTTTTTAAGCTATATACCATGTTATACAATATGCTAGAGGATGCCTTGCTAGGTAGCTTACTTAGCCATTTCTATGCTAATATCTTTAACTTTGATCTGCTCTGATTCCACCACCCTGACTATCTCTATAGACTGACTATGCTCCTCAACATACAGTTGAAGTCGGGAGTTTATATATACCTACGCAAATACATTTAAACTCAGTTGTTCACAATTCCTGACATTTAATCCTAGTACATTTAATTCCCAGTCTTAGATCAATTAGGATTACCACTTTGTTTTAAGAATGTGAAATGTCAGAATAAGCCTTTCAGGTTATGTTGATATAGGACCCGTTTTACTGTGGATATAGATACTTTTGTATGTGTTTCCTCCAGCATCTTCACAAGGTCCTTTGCTGTTCTTCTGGGATTGATTTGCACTTTTCACACCAAAGTACATTCATTTACACAATTTTTGCTAAAATTACTTGTGTCATGCACAAAGTAGATGTCCTAACCGACTTGCCAAAACTATAGTTTGTTAACATGAAATATGTGGAGTGGTCGAAAAATTTGATTCAGTGACTTCAACCTAAGTGTAAACTTCCAACTTCAACTGTATAGCTCATTCTCAATTTTAATCTTAACCATGGTTTGGAACTGTTTCACCATAAATGCATCACAAATTTCAACACGCTGGTGCCCCACCACATGCAGCTGGTGCCCTTTTGATTTTTTTCTCCCCTGCCCCTCAGACAGCCTGAGTCCGCCACTGACGTGATTGATGATGTCCAAGTCTTCGTTTGACCAAGTTCTTTTCAAACCCGAACGCAATACCCCACAGGGAACAAATGACCAAGTACCAAAGTAATGCATCTAATACTGTGGAGCAACTGTATTACTCCAGACTGCTGATCATGTGGTCACGGGTTCATTTCTCCCTGTTGTGGTTGATTTTTTTTAATGCAAAATTCATCCTTTCTCCCTCCACAAATTCCTGTTTTACCCTTTTCAATGGTCTTCATTATTCATTAATTCTTACAATTACTTCGAATACATCGCTCCGGGCTGAATACAATACATCTAAATCAAACATGTCATATTTCATTTTGTCCAGCAGATGTCCCTGCTGTGCACTGTGTTGGAAAGCTTCAAGCAGTGAAGCGTATTTTTTAAACAAGCCTCAATGGTTCAGAAAGCCTCGGTTTCCCATCCCTACTGTTGCCATGATGAATAGTGTTATCTGTGTTCCATTGATGAGGGCTTTTTATAACCTTGTGGTTGCGCTTTACTCAGGGTTAATTAGATTCAGAGTTTACTGAACTGATTGTTATCACCTGTTCTGAAACTCTTAACATTTGATAGTTTGACAGCACAGAGTCAGTCAACCCAGAGTTGTATGGAATATTAAACGTCAATACTCCGTGCACTTGTGTCACAAAATTTGTGGTCATATATTGTGGACCGTGGTCGCAAGTCTGATGCTCAAATCTGTAATTACGTTTTGTTAGCTTGTACATTTAGGTACATGCTTGCAAGCCTATCTTCACAAGTTTGTACATTTAGTTCGTGCTTGCAAGCAATATTTGACAAGCTTGTACAAGTTTGAACACATTTTACAAACTCGAAATTCTGGAACCAAACATTTGTATGAATCCAACTCGAACATCAAGCATATTTTATTTTCAGATTAATAATAAGACCCTTTACTGTGACAAAGTTTCTGCTGTGTGGCTAAAATGCACACGTGAATCAGTCTTTGCGTGCTCTCTGAATTTTGACACGTTTACGACATGGACATGTTCTGTATTTCGAGGTTCGTAAGTGGGGTGGGTCTTCTACTCTTGACCAATCAGTTACATTTGCATTTCTACAACAAATACCACTGGTCGGATAAGTCCATCAAAAGGAAATACCCTATTTCCAGAAGACGATAGTTACTTTTGTAACTCCAGTTCTATGAGTGGAGCGTCGCCCATAGGGGCTTTGCTCCTATTGGTTTACCCCTCTGCCAATAGGCAGTCACTGAGAATTTAAATATGCAAATCACACCTCTAATGGCCATCTGCCCCATGGCTATAAAAGTGTCTCACACCCTGCTTAGTCTCCTGACATACCTTTCTTCACGAGAAAAGCAGTCAGAGACCGGTCAGGGCATGAACCCTATGGGCGACGCTCATAGAACTGGAGTTACGAAAGTAACTATCGTTCTACTTCGTGAAGCTTTGCCCATAGAGGCTTCGCTCCTATCGGTTTAGGGCAAAGAGAGCGAGCCCAAGATGTACTCTCTGCAGGTCATCAACCTCACCAAAGAGACAAATGTCCGACAGGACGGCTCAGGCACGGAAGACCAACCGCGCCACTGAGCCGCTTCCATCCCACTCAACCACTGGCACATGCATTTGCGCACTGATAAACAGCCCCAAACGAATGCACACATGGCACCAACCCATCCGGTACCTCCTCAATCAGTTAAAACTGAATTGGAGCGTCCGAGGCCAGCCCAAAAAACACGCCAGCATAGCTAGCCGATGTGGAGGCTGCCCTTGCACCCTGAATGGTCGCGACAACCTCCTCGGTCAGTCCTCGTCGCAGCAGCCTGGCCCTCTCAGGAGCCAGGCCCGTAACGGCTGACCCAACACAGGGAACGCTCCGATCGGGCGAAAAGGGACGATCAGGATGAGCGACAGCCCCTCCGTCCGCACTTGAGACATGACAGGGAGAATACACTGGAGAGGGGGAAATGCGTACAACCACGGCCGGTGAGCCAACGTGTCCACGCCCAACAATGGCCTGTCCTGCGCACGAAGAGAAAACCACAGAGGGCAGTGCGCGTCCTCCCGGGACGCGAACAGATCCACCTGTGCCTTACCGAAACGTCTCCAGACCTCGACCACAATGTCGGGATGAATACGCAACTCATTGTCCCGGGGACCTCCCCGAGACAGCAAGTCTGCGCCCACATTGAGCTCTCCAGGAATATGAAGAGCCCTCAGAGACCTGAGGTGCACCTGCACCCATTCCCAGATCTGTACCGCCAACAGGTGGAGGGGTAGAGACCTGACCTCGCCCTGCCTGTTTACGTACGCGACCGCCATGCGATTGTCTGACCACACCAACATGTCCCGACCCCGCAGGGTCGGCGCGAAATGCAGCAGCATGCGCCTGATCATGCGCCGACGGAGACTTGCGTACTTGCGCAGAGAAGGGACCTCTGGCGCCGCAGTCGGCGTCGGGCGGCGCACCCGGGTCCAGCAGGTGGCCTCAAAGAGATCATCCCCCTCCTCCAGCGTGGGCACCGGCATCGGAATGTGCAGGCGCCAGGCAGCAGCGGAGATGGCAGCGAAGAAGTCCTCCTTCACTGCCAGGGGGTCGACGCTCCTGTCCTTCGGGGGGGAACCTCCTCCTCATCCTCCGAGGAGGAAGAGTCAGAAAAACTCCGCACCCGCTCATTTGAGTGGGGGAGAACAGTTCTGGAGGTGGACGGAGCCGTAGCCGGGCCGGTCACCTCTCCCTCTGAAAGGAGTCCTCCTCGGAGAGGAGAGAGAGGACGTCAGCGAGAGGGACCTCTTCGGCAAAGTACGCCAGCCTGTCCATCCTCACCTGTAAAGGGAGGACGGTGCAGGCGGTGCACACAGGCTCCTCTTTAGCACCGTCGTGAGCATGCAGCGGCCCCAAACACGCACAGCAGAGTGTGTGCGCGTCGACCGGCGCGTCGAGCTCGCTATACCGGCATGCCGACAATGGGCGCCAAGATAGCAGAAACCACTCCAGTGGTTGAAGATGGTGAAGCCATCCTTGGCTCAGTAGAAATCACCGACTGCATACTTAGAAAACTTTTCTTATGAAGAAAAAAGGGAGACTAAGCAGGGTGTGAGACACTCTTTTATAGCTGTGGGGCAGATGGCCATGAGAGGTGTGATTTGCATATTTAAATTCTCAGTGACTGCCTATTGGTAGAGGGGTAAACCAATAGGAGCGAAGCCCCTATGGGGAAAGCTTCACGAAGTAGAACGATTAGTTCTCCTCGATTGTGGAAAGTTTAATGCTGTACACTGCTCTTCTATGAGCTGTTTTTGACTGAGCTACCTAAATAAATTATCAAAAATACTTATTCATGTCATGTATTTTGCTAAAATATTTACCTTGTGTTTTATTCTTGCATGCACACTCACTGGAAACGTCTATTACCAAAAATATTTTTGTACAGGCACAGAGCACTACGCCCTTTCGAGGGCAGTGCTAACATGAGCCCACGCCACCTGGTAGATGAATGTCAAAATAACAGCGAAATTGGGTTTAAGTCGGTTTAAGTAGCTACAGTTGAAATAAAAGGTAACTGAAAGCAGAATTTCTCATGGTCAGAGACTGCATTATGTATTGTACATAAGATCTGCTAAATATATGTTCTCCACTATCTCCACTATCTGTTCTCCGCTATCAGTCAGGTTCCTGAGGTAGACATGTACCTGTAACAACTAAAAACGTCCTTATCACACTTTGTAAGGCAGTGTCAGAGTCCAGTAGTACAAAGGGAGCAGTGCATCAAGGTCCCTGAGAGGCAGGGGCTATGGTTAGTGATGGGTCACAGAGTTCAGCGGTGTTACAGTAGATGGAAAGAAACTTCCTGAGTCTGCTGCTGCGGGAACGAAGAGATCTGCACTGCCTGCCTGATGGTAGGTTTGTGGCATGGATGTGGAGGATGTGGAGGGTCCTTGATGATGCCGCGCACCCTGTGCAGACACAGCTTGTGCTGGAAGTCTACGATGGCAGGAAGCTGGGCACCAGTGATGTGCTGGGTGGTATTCACCAGCCGTTGCAGGGCCTTCCGGTAGGCCACGGAGCAACAGCTAAACCACACTGTGGCGCAGTTAGTCAGAATGCTCTGGACTGTGCAGCGGTAAAAGTTCAAGGATCTTGGAAGACAGACGGGCCTTCTTCAGCCTCCTCAAAAAGTACAGACGCTGCTTCGCCTTTTTGACCAGGGCTGAGGTGTTGAGTGTCCAGGAGAGGTCCTCGGAGATGTGGACACCCAGGAATTTGAAGCTGGACACACGCCCCACCTCAGTGCCATCGATGAGAACTGAGGCGTGACTGCAGCCTTTAGACTTCCTGTAATCCACAATGAGCTCTTGAAGTGACAGTTTGAAAATGTCAGTCAAGACCTTGGCCACACACTCAAAAATGGAGCTACAACACAAGAACAGTTCTGTACTTAGGTACACTTTTGAAGAATGTTCCCTCAAAGGTACAATTTTGGGCTTTATGGGGACAGAAGAGCACCTTTTAACACTAACAGAAATGGTACAGAGTGAATTAAAACAAAAGAAAGAACACTAAAGGGTACACAATTGTCTCTCAAAAAGGTACCCCCCCAGCGACAAACATTTGTACCATTTTAAGTACACAAAAGTACTTCTATTTTTGAGTATGCAGCACATGCTCAGAGCACATGACTGGGGATGCCATCCCCAGGCAATAGAACCTGTTTAACTTGTCGGTGAAGGAGACACTGGCTGCAGGGGTAGGGTTCTAACCAGCAAAATCAGTCCTAACCAGCAAGCCTCGTAACATAAAAGTATCTGATCGCATATCTCAATTGAAATCATTACAAAATAGGGTACTTGAGTGGTGGAAAATATCCAATTGAATCCATATTGCAATTTCAGTAGGAGTGCAAATCAGACAATTGAGTAGGAGAGATTAAAGCTCAGATATCCTGTCCAGGGTATCTGCAGGTTTGATCGGGTTAAATTTAAGACTATTGAAGACTTTTTAATACTACTTCAAATTAAATTTAATACCATACCATACCATTTAATACCATGAAAGCAAAATAACTTTCAGTAGGTACAAAAGGTAAATACATATTTATTCAAACTCATTGGTGCAATTTAAATGATATGAATCATGGTAAATATACAGGAGCACAGGGGGAGGCATGAATAGTACATCTGAACTGAACATGACTAAAAGAACATTAAGGAACTCAAGAATGTATGTGTCTTCTCTGAACACAGGGGGACACCTAAAGAGTTATATTCATCTCAGCTCTTCTCCTTTGACCTGATCTCTACATCAATGCTATTTTTCTCAGCCATCTTCTCTCTGTAACCTGAAGTTACTCTGAAGTGTGTTGGACTTGGAGATGAGCTGTGCCATTAGACTGCCGGCCTTTCCCTCTGCTTGTTCTGCAAACTTTTCTGCATCTCAGGCCAGGCTTTCAGATACCTCAAGCATGATTCTCCTTTTCTTTTTAAGTTCTTCAAGATATTCCTGGGCAGCTTTTCTCTTTTGGCGTTGTTCATCAGACTCTTTTCTTCTTCTTTTCTTGGTCTAGATGGGCTCTGTACCTTGACCTGGCTGATGCTGCAGAGTTGAGGAACTCCACTGACAGAGGGACCTTGGTAACCCCTCCACAGAGAGTTACATAGTTGCAGATAATCTGCAACAGTATTGCGCTACAATACTGTCCTGCATGTTGCAGGTCTCCACTTCTTTGCTGATGGAAAACCCTCTCTTAACGGTAGCTTGTTCATGCGACAAGAGTAGAAGTTTTTGGCAAAAAACCCAGAGCTCAGGGTATGGCTGGCTGAGAGAGGAATGCAAGAACACATCTAGCCTCATCTGCATGGAGAGAAATTTCTCACTTCTCGCCTCCAGGGAAACAAAAATCACATCACCTGTAGAAAATGTGACAGAAAAATATATAAGTATAATTTAAAATTATATTGCATATATACTTTTCACTACCGTGTTTAGTTTGAGTTGTATAAATGTTTCCTAGTTTGTTTATATCAATATAATTTCTGACATTGGATACCTTTTCAAACTCTCTAAACTGATTTTTAAAATAATATGTATAATAATAAGTGCTTGTCTTGGAGAAACCTTTGCACTAGACACTTCATCTTGCCCTGGCACCAGTCTGGATCTGAATACATGATGGCTGGGTTAAGGGAGACCATCTGCCTCACAGTGGGGTATTTCAAGGGGCTCTTCTCATGAACTCCTCCTCACCCGCTGGATAGACCCTCAAAGCAATTTTTTCTGAACTCAAGGACAGAAAGCTCTCCAACGCTGTGACTACTCTGCTGCTGGAGTTCCTGACAGGGAGGAGAAAAGGGGCTAAACAACTTTTTATGCAACAGAAATGATTCCATTATCTGCACCCTTATCATAACGCACATACTTTTATAACAGCCTCTGCTCCAATGCCAAATTCGACATTCATTGGGCAGATCCTACACTTCTTGTCAGTGACATCGAGCCCGACCATTTGCTGAGGTATGAGGCCATGGAGAAGTTCTCTCTTAATGAATTGCCTCAGCAAACTAATTTTTTCTGCAAACAGAAAAGTTGCACTCACTATTATCAATTCACTATGAAAATAAATCAATATTCATTCATAAGCCACTAATGTAGTACAGTACTATAGGCTATCCATTAGTATAACATGATTACATTTAAATACACAGTGCAATTAGACAATCATTACCTTCAGCAGCTCAGCCAGGTTGTTGCCAATAAATGGCATCACAGGGTCATCTGTTTGGTACTTGGTAAGAAAGGGCGTGAAGTTCCTTGAGAGTGCCATGAAGAAATGTAACTTGGCAGGAATAAGAGGATCCTTTATTGCTTCCGCAATGGTGTCATAGGAGGAAGTACCAGGGTTAGCGAGCTTCTTTGTGGTGACGGCATTCACATACTTCTTCATCATCAGCCAGATGGCTAGCGCCCTCTCAACCACTGGCAAGTTCTCAACCCAACGGTGGCCACAAAATGGCAGAGCAAAGACTGTTGACTGGGTCTGAGAGCAGAAGTCTTCTCTTCTGGCAGGTACAGTTGTGCTCATAAGTTTGGCATTGATTTGGAAAATATGACTGATCATGCAAAAAAACCATTTTTTTTTAATTAAGGAAAGTGATCATATGAAGCCATTTATTATCACATAGTTGTTTGGCTCCTTTTTAAATCATAATGATAACAGAAATCAACCTAATGTCCCTGATCAAAAGTTGACATACCCCGGAATGTTTGGCCTTGTTACAGACGCACAAGGTGACACACACAGGTTAAAATGGCAATTAAAGGTTAATTTCCCAAACCTGTGGCTTTTTAAATTGTAATTAGTGTCTGTGTATAACTAGTCAATGAGTTTGTTAGCTCTCATGTGGATGCACTGAGCAGGCTAGATACTGAGCCATGGGGAGCAGAAAAGAACTGTCAAAAGACCTGCATAACAAGGTAATGGAACTTTATAAAGATGGAAAAGTATATAAAAAGACATCCAAAGCCTTGCAAATGCCAGTCAGTACTGTTCAATCACGTATTAAGAAGTGGAAAATTCAGGGATCTCTTGATACCAAGCCAAGGTCAGGTAGACCAAGAAAGATTTCAGCCAAAACTGCCAGAAGAATTGTTCGGGATACAAAGAAAAACCCACAGGAAACCTCAGGAGAAATACAGGCTACTCTTGAAAAAGACGGTGTGGTTGTTTCAAGGAGCACAATATGACGATACTTAAAATAAAAATGAGCTGCATGGTCGAGTTGCCAGATAGAAGCCTTTACTGCTCCAATGCCACAAAAAAGCCCGGTTACAATATGCCTGACAACACCTTGACACGCCTGACAGCTTCTGGCACACTGTAATTTGGAGTGACAAGACCAAAATAGAGCTTTATGGTCACAACCATAAGCTCTATGTTTGGAGAGGGGTCAACAAGGCCTATAGTGAACAGAATACCATCCCCACTGTGAAGCATGGTGGTGGCTCACTGATGTTTTGGGGGTGTGTGAGCTCTAAAGGCACGGGAATCTTGAGAAAATTGATGGCGAGATGAATGCAGCATGTTATCAGAAAACACTGGCAGACAATTTGTATTCTTCTGCACGAAGCTACGCATGGGATGTGACTCTAAGCACAAGGCCATGTTCACCCTCCAGTGGTTACAGCAGAAAAAGGTGAAGGTTCTGGAGTGGCCATCACAGTCTCTTGACCTTAATATCATCGAACCACTCTGGGGAGATCTCAAATGTGCGGTTCATGCAAGACGACCAAAGACTTTGCATGACCTGGAGGCATTTTGCCAAGTCAAATGGGCAGCTATAGCACCTGCAAGAATTCGGGGCCTCATAAACAACTATTACAAAAGACTGCATGCTGTCATTGATGCCAAATGGGGCAATACACAGTATTAAGAACAAAGGGTATGCAGACTTTTGAACAGAGGTCAGTTAATTTTTGTCTTTGTTGCCTTGTTTTGTTTTATGATTGTGCCCCTAACCCTAACCCATTTCCTGTTCTTGAAAGTTACGTATTTCAACTTTAAACTCATTATCCATTGTTTGTCCAAACAACCAGCTAGCTAAACATTAAAAACCTTAAATTAATGTAAAGGTTTGTGTGCATATTACACTGCAAAGCTTCTATTTAAACTCACTAAAAGCAGCTCGTTCTCCTTCCTCCCACTCTTGAAAGAGGTACAGCATGTCCACCTTTGGAAACAATAAATAGTCTGTAAATAACCAGGACCACATCAACTCAATTACAATATCAGTGAAGTTTACCAACCTACACTACCGTTTCCTTCCCTTCAAAAGAAAAGCAAATGTTTTGACTATGAAAATAACATCAAATTCATCAGAATACAGTGTAGACATTGTTAATGTTGTAAATGACTAGCTGGAAATGGCTCAAAATGGCCTGTTATTGAACTTTCTTCAGAACTTTCTTCTGAAACTCATCAGTCTATTCTTGTTCTGAGAAATGAAGGCTATTCCATGTGAGAAATTGCCATGAAACTTAAGATCTCATACAATATTATATACTACTCCCTTTACAGAACAGTGGAAACTGTTTCTAACCAGAATAGAATGAGTGGGAGCAGGGATGGGCAGTAGTTATGATACATGCATTTAAAGTATGTATTTCAAATACAAAATAGGAGTTTGTAGTTTGTATTTGATAGGGTTGATGAAAATGGCTTCATATTTTGTATCAAAATACTTCAGTGTTTTGTATTTTGTAGTTTAAAAATACTGTAAAATACTTTCTGAGAAGTCTACATGATGACATCATAACAGAGCTGCCTCTGATTGGTGCTTACTCAGTAATTTGCCCAGATTTGTTGAGATCAGAACAGAAAATTGATCCGTATCTGAAGAAGGTCTAGGTGAGAAACGTGTAGGTTGCCAGTTTTCCATCAATTTTTAGCATAAATTGCTACAATTTTTTACAGTTCATGTTAAGTTTTGGTGTTCATTTTAGTAGCCTAGGCTAAATCGTTTACCAATTTACGTAATGTTCAAGCTAACTATTTGACCCGAGTAGCAACCATCACAGTTAACGTTAGCTTGCTACTTTCAGTCTATGTTTTGGTCGGTTGTGCATGAAAAAAAATTAAGCGTTTCAGTGTTGTACAAGATTACAGTACATTATAATGCCACGACATGGTGTAACTTGTTAAATGCACACGCCTTATTGTCATTAACACTCACTCAATCACGCTTACACTCTCACCCACACTCACACATAAGTTTGGCTGTTTTTGTTAGAACTTTTGAACTGTTTTGGAATACCTGGTCTGTAGTATTCTATGTTGTAGTATTCTCTATTGGAGTTTAAGTAAATGTTCTTACTACACTAATGATGCGTATGTGTCCTTGATACCTATATTCTGAGGATCTCAACAGATTCAGTGGTTGGAATTGGGTTAATACTCCTTGACAAGTTCTGTTGCTTCTTTCGGATTAGGTTTCTGGCTACATTTAAAATCAAAACATGTTGATCATTTAATAATTGTTGACAAAGTCCTGAAATGTTTGTTTTCAACTTCCAAATAGGTGTCCAATGATAAATAAATAAATAATTGATTGCTAAATGATTGTACCCTAATGGAAGTAGCTGTTTAGTAGGATCATGATTTTGGACACCATTGCATGAATGACTGCCTGACACAATTTATTATTATACACGGCTCAAAAAAACTAAGGGAACACAATCATCACAGTATAACACCAAGTAAATTAAACTTCAGGGATATCAATCTATCCAGTTAGGAAGGATAAGTGATTGTGAATCAATGTCACCTGTTTTGGTGCAAATGAAAGTGAAAACAGGTGCACTGGAGAAGCAACAGCAAGACAACCCCGATAAAAGGAAATGGATTTGCAGGTGGTGGCCACAGACAAAGGTTCTCTCCTTATCCTTCCTGTCTGATTCTTTAGTTTTGCATTTTGCTAGTGTCCTTGTCACTACTGGTAGCATGAGACGGTACCTGCAGCCCATTCAGTTTGCACAGGCAGTCCAGCTCCTCCAGGATGGCACATACATACATGCCGTTGCAGGAATGTTTGCTGTGTCTCCCAGTACATTCTCAAGAGCATAGAGGAGATACCAGGAGATGGACCGTTACATGAGGAGAGCTGGACAGGGCCAAAGAAGGGCATCAACCCAGCAGCAGGACCGGGATCTGCTCCTTTGTGCAAGGAGGAACAGGAGGAGCACTGCCAGAGCCCTACAAAATGACCTCCAGCGGGCTACTGGTGTGCATGTTTCTGACCAAACTGTCAAAAACAGACTCCATGAGGGTGGCATGAGGGCCGATGTCCTCTAGTGGGACCTGTGCTCACAACCCAGCACCATGCAGCTTCGATCGGTATTTACCAGTGAACACCAGAATTGTCAGGTCCACCATTGGCGCCCCGCTCTCTTCACAGATGACAGCAGGTTTACACTAAGCACTTGTGACAGACAAGAAAGAGTCTGGAGATGTCGTGGTGAACGTTATGCTGCTTGCAACATCATCCAGCATGACCAGTTTGGCGGTGGGTCAGTGATGGTCTGGGGAGGCATATCCTTGAAGGGTCGCATGGACCTCCACGTGCTAGCCAACGGTACCTCAACTGCTGTTAGGTACCAGGATGAAATCCTCAGACCCATCATCAGACCTTATGCTGGTGCAGTGGGCCCTGGGTTCCTCCTGGTGCAGTACAATGCCCAGCCTCATGTGGCCAGAGTGTGTAGGCAGTTCCTGGATGACAAAGGTATTGATGCCATTGACTGGCCCTTACAATGAATCGGTGCATCCGACACCGCGATGTAGTGCCACTGACTGTCCAGGAGCTCACTGATGCCTTGATCCAAGTCTGGGTAGAGATCCCCCAGGACAACATCCGCCATCTCATCAGGAGCATGCCCAGATGTTGTTGGGAGTGCATACAGGCACACGGGGGCCATACACACTACTGAGTCACATTATGAGTTGCTGTGATGAAATTCACACATTGGAACAGCCTGTGATTACAACTTAGATTTTCGGTGTGGGTTCGAATCCAGCACTAAAATCAGTTGGTGGTTTTGGTATCCGTTGACCGTTGTTATGTTCAAGTCAAGTTCAAGTTCAGTTCACTTTGTTCTCAACAAATTACACAATGTACAGTAAAGATTTTTATCTTTAATAAATTTCCTTCATCGAGACTCGATGTGTGACTTAAATGTTCCTTTAATTTTTCTGAGCAGTGTATTTATGATTAACAATCAAATTATTAATTACTTAGAAACTAGCAGTGTTGGGCAGTAACGCGTTACTCAGTAACGTGTTACTGTAATGTTATTACTTTCCCCAGTAACGAGTAGTGTAAGGGATTACAATTTCCGAAACAGTAATTATATTACAGTTATTAATCCAAGTAAGGTTGCATTACTGCGTTGCAAAAACTCGATAACTTTTTTGTCTAAGGTAGGCCATCTTATGATGACGTTTGCGCAACAGAAGGTCAGGGCGGGCAGGTCCAGTGTTGCCAACTCCTCGGTAAGGTAAGTAGCTATTGGCTGTCCTAAAAGTCGCTAGAAGTCTCTAAATGACATCATCACCTAATTTGCATAATTGGCCATGTGCATGTAATTGTGATGGACGCTGTAGGAGAGAGGAATAACGTCGTGGGAGAGAAAGCAGCTCTACATGCTTCTCCAATGTGATCACATGCCAGCATGAAACAGTGTTCAGCGATTGCTAATGCCATGGTGGCCTCAGCCTTTTTTGCAGAGTCAATTTTTTTAACCATAAATGGCAGCTAGTTTTGGGTGGAACTGTTATAAGGCTTTGCCTTTTTGAGTATGTTTTTGAGTTGTCATGTGTTTTTTTACATCACTAAGTTTGGCGTAGAAATCAGCCTTACAATACAGGCAGTATGCCCATGTATCATTAATAAATGGCTTCAACCAGCCTTTGAATTCAGGGTTTGATTCCAACTCCTTTCTATATTTTTAAGTGTATAGTTTAGACTGAGACATGATGAGCTAGCCAGCTAGATGTTTAGCTTATGTCACAGAGATGCACACACACAGTGGACGAGGTGAGTAAGTGACTGAGGCTGTGAGAGTCAAATGCAGTGATTTATTTTTGTGCAGTGACTTATTTTAGACAAAGAACATTTTACATTTACATCCTGCCCTGAATGTAAGCCAAGGCAGGATCAGCCTGCGGCGGCTTCCCGCATGCGCGATTCATTTTCAGTCTCTGGAGGCGGAGGGGTGAGCATCTCCTGCTCTGACTGTAGCTGGGAGGGACTGCTGCGCGAGGACTGGGCCACCTGTGTGTGCTTTGGGACAGGGGAGGGGCCGGCAGTACCCGCTGCTCATTGAGAAGAGTAAAAATGATACGTGCTTTCACGTCAGAGTCTCCAAAAGTCTCCAATAACACCAGAAAAAGTTGCTAGATTCGTCGCTAGTTGCTTTTTTCAAAAAGATTCGCTAGAAAGGGGTCTGAATACTCCCTAAATATAGCGACAAAGTCGCTAAGTTGGCAACACTGGACAGGTCACGTCGGATACTAGCCAAAAAGCTAAACGAAGGATCGAGGATGTGGGAGAAGAGAGGCATACTTTCCACAGCTGGAAGTATTGTCATTATTTTGAGTTTGTCTCAGTCAAAGAAGCAATGAACATTGTCGTCCGTTGTAAACTTTGTGCGAGTAGCAAAACACTTAAAACTGCGAAAAATACAACATCTAATTTATTGTAGCATCTGATAGGGCAGCACAGCAATGTGAAACTTGGCGCAAAAAACACTGACACTGCCAATAATGCATGCACTCAAGCTAAACAACAGAAACTGGATTTCAGAGCAGGGCAAGGTGGTGGACAGACGCTATGTGGACAAGATCTGAAGAAGCTTGTCGCTGGATATTGTAGAGGAGATGTTACCTACAGTACTTCCACAGTTGACTCACCCACTTTTCAACACATTATAGAGAAAATATCCATGAAGAGCAATGCCTAGCTGCCACAGAGAAAGATGTTTGCAGGCTACATCGAGAGAGAATATGCGGTGATGGAATCTAATTTGAAGGCCACACTCTGAAAGGTAGACTTTGTTTCCACCACAGCTGACAGCTAACTATAAAAGCTTTCTGGTTGTAACAGTTCACTGGATCAGCAGTTCCACTTTGGAGCGCAACAAGGCAGTCTTAGCGTAAGAGAATCAGAGGCATGCACACATTTGATGTTATTGGCGCAGAGATAGAACAAATTCATTCATCATATGGACTGCTTAGCAAAGTTGTAGCCACTGTAACAGGCAATGCATCAAATTTTGCCAAAGCGTTTAAAATATAGGCTGTCAATTCGGAGTCTGATTCTGAACTGGAAAGAGACAGTGACGAGGATGTCATTTTTACAGATCTCACAGAAGCCCTCTCCACTGAGACTGATGGTCAGTTTACTCTTCCCCCACATTACAGGTGTGCATTGCATACATTAACCTAATTTCCACTGGTGATGTTGAGAAATACTTAACTTCCAGTGCAGACACCAAGACTGTATATAGGAATAGTACTGCGAAATGCACAGCTCTTTGAGCCAAGGCAAGTCGATCTACAGTTCAGAACATCAGACAAGCTACTGGTGCATCAGAACACGTGAAGGAAGTCAGCCACAGATAGCTACTGGTGCCGTCATCCACAAGGTGGAATTCCTTTTATGAGGCCGTTTCCAGAATTACTGAAATTCCCATGAACGAGCAATAATAGCCTGTGCGTCAAACTGGGAATTAAGTGCCTCAGTGACAAGGAGTACCAATTCATGGGGGAGTACTGCACCTTCATGAAGCTGCTTACAGCAGCATTGGACATCTTACAATGGGATAACTGTTGTTATGGGACTTCATTACCAACCCTCAAAGTCCTAATGTCAAGGACAATTGCATTGAAAGAAACCATCTCAAGGATGACAGCTGGCCTTCCAGATGTCATTGTAAAGGTATGCCTATACTCCTAAACCTGCAGATTTGTTGCATTGCACCATTCATTGGTCGGAGATCCACAGAGGAAACAGATCTTACTGCAATTTGTTTTTAAAGCAGTCCAGTACAATTATCAAAACAGTAGTAGTCAAAATAATGATATTCATCATCACAGCAACAGAAGATTAAAACAAATAAAGGGGTCAATAAATTAAGTAATTCTGATATTAATCCCACATGGGAGGAAGGATAGTTCAGGTCTACAGCAAATAGCCTTCATAAAAACTAATTAAAATGACAAATTAAACAGTAATTATACAACTATTATAATATAACCAAATTGTATTTTTCAGGCCATCCAGACTTGTTTTGCTGATGGCTGAGAGATGAGGGTAGGTGAGAGCCTGTGAGGGAGCTTCTGACATCAGTGTCGCACAACTGCTCCTGCAGAGGACCCTACCTCTGTGTCCATGACGTCAGCCAGCCGTGATGAAATTGAATTTTTTTTTCATTTGAGACAGAGCCCAAGGACAGCTACTCAGCAGAAAAGGAAGTAATGGACTATTTGAGGTCAGGGGAGTATGAGGTTGAGACTCTGAACCAGTTCTCAAACATCAAAAACATTTACGTGAAGTACAACACTCCGACACCCTCAAACGCACCTGTGGAAAGGCTTTTTAGTTTAGGAGGTTTTGTGCTCACCTCTAGAAAGAACAGACTGTCTGATAAAAGGTTTGAGAAGATTCTGCTAATGAGATATATTCATTGTTTCACTTCTGAACATTAGGACCTTGCCTAATGTCAAAGCAGAGATAACAAAGGCTAAGTTCACACTGTGCCCCATATTCATTTTTTTGATCATTTTTTTGAACTCAGATCTGTTTTTTCATAACAGTGTGAACAGCAGAAATCACAATTTTTTTATATGTATACATATACTGTATCCCATCAGGTTTCAGAGGCTGCTATGTTTGCAGTTATGCAGTTTGGCTAATTGTTGACTACTCCTGTAAGGTTAATTATTGTTCCAATAAAGTGGATTCAGTTCTAAAAGGAGCTGGCACAGGTACAAGTTGTATGTCACCTTTTCAGAAGAAGGGGGTAGCAAAAGTAATATTGTAATGTAACAAGTATTGTAACTAATTACTTTTGATACCAAGTAATCAGTAAAGTAATTTTATTACTTCTTAAAGGAGTAATAAGTAAAAAGGAACTAATTACATTTCGTGAGTAACTTGCCCAACACTGGAAAGTACTTGCTATGACTAAAAGTGCCGTTTGTTGTCTTCTTATAAATGATTTTTTTTGAGTCAGTGTTGCTGATGCAAAGTACTTCATTACCAAACACCATGTAACTAAATTAGGATACAGTTATGAGTCATTAGCAAACTGTTAGTTAAACATTAATCTGTTGGTTACTTTAAAACTAACCTTCATCTGGGTGATCACAGGGATATGTGAATATTCTATCTGTTAACTGGTTGCATATGTCAGATTTATTGCATGACTCGTTAGGCAGAGAAAAACTGTTGCTATCAAACATTGTCTACTTAATCAACTGAGTCAGTGTACTGGTGAAGGGACAGAACAAATAGGCCGATAGATGGAAGTTTTGCGAAGTGATTTCATGCTCCCTTGTAAAAGTATACTGTAAGTATACTGTATACTGTAGTTTATTTTGATACATTTTGTGACGACTGCGCCCTCTGCTGCCTCTCCTCGCTCTGCAGCAGGCAGGCTCCGGCGGTCGACGTCACCGGCCTTCTGAAACCACCGCCCATCTCATCTATTCATCTCACCTGTTGTCTTGTTTAGCGCACCTGGTCCTCATTTACAATCATTCCCCCCGGTTTATATGTTCCCTCTGCTCCCCTAGTCTTTGTGTGTTATTGTCTCACCATCGTGAGCATATGTCGGTGCTTCTTTTCATTAAAAAAGACTTTCAACCCAAGCTCCACGTCTCCTGCTCCTCGTCCCTGAAAAGCCTGACACATTTAAAATTAAGGTATTTGGTATCTTATTTTAAAATACATTTTGATGTATCTTTGCCCATCTCTGAGGCCCCAGTGCACAACTGAGCAAAAGGACAAAGATATTAGAGTGTCTGACAAACAGGCACCTCACAGGTCCTCAACAGGCAGCTTCATTAAATGGTACCCGCAAAACACCAGTCTAAACGTCAACTGTAATGAGGCGACTCTGGGATTTTTCTTTATTCTTCTCTTGCTTTTCATTTTTTCTTCTTTCTCCTGTTTTTCACTTTCTATTTCTCCTTTTATGATTTTTCTCTTTCTCCTACTCCAGATCCTCTTTATCTCTTTCTTTTTTGTCGGTGATTCCAGCTCAGCAGGCTGCCTCCCCTTGGCAGTGGACTGTCTCCCCTGTGGACCCGGTTCATGTTGACTGATGTGTGTCTTTTTGTTTTTTTTGTTATGTAATTTACAAAACTACTCTTTCTTTGACACCATCCTACCTTTGTGAACTCATCTACGACAAAATTTCTAGAAGCTATTGCATACGATCATAGGATCTTTACTTACTGGCAGTTCCCACTGTCTACACAGAGATGGACAGAAAAGTCATTTTCTTCTCTGGAGATTCCAGAGGAATACATTGTGATGCTCCAGATGCAGTTAAAGAACTTCCTAATGTGATTTTTCTTCTTTTTAGGCCGTTCACCTCCAGCTGCATTCTCTATAATAATGAAAAATAATGTAATTAAAGAAGCATGTTTGTTTTAGGAGATTTCTTCCACTGTCCTTCCATGGTCTTAAAAGAACCAGCCATTTCAGTAAACTCTGTACACCCTTCCATTGACTGGTAAGGCAGATTTGACAGGGAAGGTAGCCAAGATCAACTTGACTTCCCGAACCGCAGCTAATTGGACCTTCTCCAACATCATCTGAAACCTTTCTGCAGACACCTTCATAGAAGAATAGAAGTGAAATCAACAAAAAATCCCTGGTATGTCTGGATTAGATAACTGCAGGATCAGTATCATGTCTTAGTATCATGTCTTTGTACCTTCCAGCTGAACAGCTCTCTGCAGAGCTCCTGCTTAAATGGACATATTGTCCAAGCCTCTTTGACTTCCAGATCTGTGCAGAACAGCATACTTTTAGTTTTGTCTTTAGATTCACCAGCAAAATTACAAATGGTTAAACAGAAATTTTTAAATATGGAAACAAATAAATGGGTTTGTTAAACCCCTTGTTTGCTTTCAGTGGGTGGGAATGACCTAGTGCATGAGTCCAATAGCCGTGTTTTTGGACTGCGGTTTTCACAAACTTCAATTACAATTTAACAAGTCACCTATGATTTGTTAACTCTGGATGTCGGTGGGATGTTTTCTGAAAACATTTCTGGCAACCAACTGTATTGTTAGTTTTCTGTTCTAACTGGTAATTCATTGTAGTCAACCTGTTTCCCTCATTAGAGGGCTAGAATGAAAACCATTAATTCTCTGGGTCCTGAGGCCTAAAAATGAGAACCACTGTTCTATAACACTGCTTAGGCTTGTGCCCTAACCAACTCAGACAAAAAGAGCTCCCTCCACTCTGTCCTATCTATGATCACTCCCTGATACCTTCACGTGAATATGAAAACACAGTAAGGCTCCTATCTGACTCTTATCTCTTTGCCTGTCTATCAATCAAATCAACATATCATATAGACCTACTGTAACAAGGTTAGAGAAAACAGATATACTTCCTAGTTACACTGACTGTGCTAGTCTTTATATTATACAATTGAAAGACTGCTTTGTTGTAGGACACCCTAAAAACTTCACTTACTCATTCATAAAGTGCCACTTTGCCATGAGCCAGTCAGTGAAGGGCTTCATGGTGAGGTATGACAGAACCTCCTGTTCTTCTTGAAGAATCATAAATTGTTTCATAATAATTCTCTGCAATGAAGGTTCATCTATTAGTTCATAGGTATTCAACCCTCTCCTCGGGACCCCCCCAGCCATTCCATCTATTAGATGTATCCCAGAGCTAGCACACCTGAATGAACTTATTAACTAATTAAATAGCCCTTACCTGTTGAATCAGGTGAGCTAATTCAGGGCTAAAAACTAAACTGAGATGGCTGGGGGGTCCCCAGGACAGGGTTGAAGACCTATGTATTAGTTCAATAACCAGTCAACATGCCAGTCACAGGGATAACATTCAACCCTTTGATGCGTACGATCACACCGGTGTAATTAGAATGTATTGTTAGAACACATCATTAGAACGTCTAGGTGGGAACTTGAACAAAAGTGGGAAGAAATTGTAATCGCAAGAAGAAGCAAACATGAAAAAACATGTTTGAACAAAGAAATGTTAAGATTGGACATGAAAATCAATTTATTGAGTTAAGCATACACTTTTACCACATTTTAATGTATTTTTTTCATACAACTGAATTTAGTTTTTTCATATGATTAAATTATTTTTGTTAACCTTGCTTTTTTTATTATTTTCAAAAAATATTTCAGTTACATTTTTCTTTTCTTATGGTCAATACATTTGAGCTCAATTTGGATCCATAAAGGTGGCACAGGAATAATGTTTTCTAAGGACAACTGTGAGGAAATTCCTAGAAACACCCGACAACCCACAGCAGTAAATGATGAAAGTTGCGTTATCTTATAAAGATGGTGACAAACTGCATGCTTACCCTAACCAACGGCATAGGAGTGACTCTGATATTGGGGGCAGGGTTGCCAGATTTTACTGACTGTATACCACCCAATCAATTGCGGTCTCCACAAAAAATCTCCACAAATGCCATTTTTTTCTATACAACACTATCTGTAAATCAACCCGCCCAAGCCCATTTTTGCCTGCACACTGTCATTAAAAATAGCCCAATTGTGTGGGAAACAGCCCCATCTGGCAACACTGATTGGGGGGGGACAAATTTGACTGCAGTGTGAATGTTAATATATTCACCAAAATGTCTATTTAGTACGTAGTTCTATGTGTTTTTCCACTTCTGGATTCGATTCTCTTTATCAGTGTTTTACTTGTTGGTTCGCGGACTCTTTTTCTCCTTCCTTGCCTGGTTGTTCATATATATCACTTTCCTGCCATGATCATAGCAAACAATTTCTTAAAATAATGAACCCACTTTTAGGAAAGTGTGTTGGTTTGATATTCGACACTGGATATTCAACGGATATTCGAAACATGAGATCAGGTTGCGCCCCCCCTGACTCAGCCACACTATAACCCGGTTTATCGAACGACGTGTACAGCGGTCTGCTTATGGTTAGAGACAGTCAATAAATGACATGCCTCAAAGTTATTAATTCAATAGCTTTTTAATGGATATGTTTGCTATTTTTGAAACCGGGGCCTATTTACAAATTATCTAGCATGATCCTAGTTTATAGAGACATTTTTTTAGTATATTATTTAAGTTTTGAGTTTTTTTTTCCTTTTTCCTGCAGCCTCTCTGGGCTAAAATGGAAGTGAATGGGGCAACTGATATAGCATTCATACAACACTCCCATAATCAATAGCTGATCTTATCAAGGCCACACTGTTTTCAAAGAGGAGCATGCCGCCCCCCACATCAGACCCATCAGACACTGCATCACATTTAACACCTTCTTAAACCTCCCGACCCTCTCTACATGCCCAACCCAGGTCATCCTAGGCTCAAAAACAACCCCAAGAAATCTGAATTCCTTCACTCTCACCCAGCGTTCCCTATACAGTTTTAGCTGCACCTCTTCCCCACCTTTCTTCTCGTAAAAAACATAGTCTGTGTCTTAGCTACAGTACAGTGAACCTAAAATCCCAGGCCAACACCCACCTCTCTACCACTTAAATTGCTTCCTGCACTTTCCGAACAATAAACTACACATTTCTACCCCTCCTCCATATCGCCCCGTCATCTGTAAACAACGATGTCCCAATTGCCTGGCCCAACCTGGGAAAACACATCATTAATCATAATTAAAAGTAGAAGAGGGGTAATTACACTACCTTGTGGTATGCCATTTTGCACCATGTATTTGGTTGACAAAGACCTCCCAGTCCTGGCTCATTCACTTCTCTCAAACAGAAAATCATTTATCCAGTCGGCAGAGCCTTATCAGTCCTGATTGTGTTTGTATTCATGGGTATGGTAGACGCATGCGCGTCCCCATTTTGGCACCGAAGTGACCCACCGAAAGTGAACATGGATGAAACAAAGAATAATAACATACAGAAAGTTAACTATCCCAGGTTTTCCAAATCTTGCAGAACAAATCACTATGTCACGTGAGTGTCATGGAGTTTGCGTGAGTAAATGTCATTTTATAGCCTGTCCAAACTACCCGCCTCTATCAGATTAGCTATACACACGGAACGTTTTCCTATCAATCTAGGTTGCACATCGAATTATTTTGCCCTACGCACTCACTGAAGAAGCGCCGCATTTTTGCAAACATGGCAGCGCAGGTGAGTCGGCATCATGTAAAAAATAATTTCTAGCTTTGATTATGTTCTTGAGACGGTAAACTATATTACTATATTTTTATTATGCAAATCGAGTTTCTCAGATAACAGCACAATAATGCCTAGAACAATATTGTGCTGTTAATACTGGACAGTTGTGTATGAATGAAACTAGCTAGCTAAACTACACGTTAACAACAACGGGCTACAGTAATCATAGCGTGCACCGACGTTACGGTACTTTCTTATTAATCTGCAATGAAAAAGTGATTTCATTATTTCACATATCATGACGCGGATAATATTGTAGAAGTTCAATTCACCATGCCAGCTTTAGGTGCATTGTGCTTTTGACATGAAACGTATCAAAGCTAAATAACGTCAGTTAGTTAATTAGCCAAAATGCTAACTAGCGTATTGAAGGGCACTCGGTTGTCCTGAACTTGTGTTGTATCACTATGACAACCAAACCCGACTCGATAACTTAAACCTCTCAGCGTCAGTTTTACTACAAGTGTCCCAAATGACCTTTATAACCATCACACTGAGTTATTCTAATTCAACAGATGGCGACTACAAAGGTTCCAGAAGTCCGTGACATCACGAGGATTGAGAGAATTGGTAAGGGTATTACTCCAAGCATTTATCATGACTATGTCCAGAGTTGTTTTCTGAATACTCTGCTTATTGAATACTTATTCTTGACATTTCTAACTGCGGTCTGTATTGTAACAAGTGTTAAAATCCCACTCTTCATGTCTTATACTTTTTCCTGACCTGATCTGAATCCTGCTATTATTGCTGTAGGAGCTCATTCACACATACGTGGCCTTGGTTTAGATGATGCATTGGAACCTCGACAGGTAAACTGAAACACTTCTATATTTGGAGGCTGCATGTAGTCTAGTGGTTAGAGCATCCAGTTACTACATTGACAGCTGACAAAAATGTTGTCTTATCCCTTATTTAACTTGAATTTCTCCTGAAGTTGCTGTAAATGATGTGTTCTAAGTTACCTTACCCTGTAAAATATGGGCACATTGTTTTTCAGTCTAAGCTAACTGATCTGACCTGCTTTTCTCTTCTCTTCATGCGGCCAGGTGTCCCAGGGCATGGTTGGTCAGTTGGCGTCCCGTCGTGCAGCTGGTCTCATCCTTGAGATGATTAAAGATGGCCACATTGCAGGCAGGGCTGTCCTGATCGCAGGCCAACCTGGCACTGGAAAAACTGCCATCGCCATGGGTAAAGATGGATGCTAATTTACTTCTACCTCATTGCTATGTTATCTTCCTCTGTAATTGCTGTGCTCTGATTGGTGATATAATAAGTTCCTGGTTAAATTTCTTATTTAAATTCACTAAAGGTTTTTTTTTGTGTTTCAGTTACATATGGTGTTATAACATGGACATTTAAGGATGAACAAAATAGATTTCATGAAATGTGGATTTTCGTGTTGCTTATTTGAGTCTGTGTTTTTGATAACGGTGATCCCATTCTTATCTATCCAGGCATTGCCCAGTCACTTGGCCCTGACACCCCCTTCACAGCCATGGCCGGCAGTGAGATCTTCTCTCTGGAGATGAGCAAGACAGAGGCCCTCAGCCAGGCATTCAGGAAAGCCATCGGAGTGAGGATCAAGTGAGTTTAGTGTTCAGTTCACTTGGGCGATAATTCAAGAATGCTCATTGATTGTCAACATTGACCACAAAATGAGTCTACATTGGTATTTTGTTTTTGTCTGTTTTTTTGTTTCTTGAACGATTTGATATTCATTACACATGTTTTTCTCTGCAGAGAGGAGACAGAGATCATTGAAGGAGAGGTGGTGGAGATTCAGATTGACAGGCCGGCTACTGGAACGGTGAGTAGCGACTCAGACCTGTCTCACTCTATGCTGTCTGTTTGTGTAGTGTGAGTCATACTCATAAGGGGCATTAGAGATGTAACGACAGGTCAATTGAATTTGAGTCTGTGATTAAGTTTGTAATTGTCTTTTGATAATACAATCCATCAATCCTTTAGAGTGACTGGTGAATCCATTAGAGTGGTGATGAGATAGGGTTCTGTCAGTATGTCATTTAATAGAAACAGCATTTTACAGATCACAGTGAAAATTCATTTTGGATGCTGATAGGATTTTGTGGTTTGGAATATGTCTGTGCCACTCAGACGCTGGTAGCACTTAATTTGCTGCCCCAACATTTTGATTAAGCTGCTGAACACATTGACCATGTTTTTGAATCTGCTTTTTTAATCTATCAAATGCACTTGGACTATTTAATTTGTTTTTATTTGTTTTTAAAATATTATTTTCTGTTGTGTTTAATTATGAAAGTTTCACTTTCGGGCCATGGTTCAGCTGACAAGCATATAAGTCAGAATGTGACTTGTAAATGTGAAGGCTAAATAAATCTGTTAGTCAATAGTTCTTCTGCTTACTTGCCTGTCTGCCACCTAAAATGTTATTCTCGTAGGGTGCCAAGGTGGGTAAGCTGACCCTAAAGACTACTGAGATGGAGACTATCTATGACCTGGGTAGTAAGATGATTGAGAGCCTCAGTAAAGAACGTGTTCAGGCTGGGTAAGTCGGTTAACTTATTGTTCGTATAGCGCCATTGACCAAGTTTTTAAGTCATCAGGACATAACAAAACAACATTGGTTATTGGACAGGTTTCCGATGACCCCTCTTTGTTTCAGTCTGGAGTTGGTTGCCTAATAATTATGGCCAACAACCTTTGTCCCTGCCCTCGGTGGCATGATGGCTTTGTTGAATCCATTAATTCATATAAATGACCTTATCTCTTCGCTCTCTCTTTCAGAGACGTGATTACTATTGATAAAGCCACAGGGAAGATCAGCAAGCTGGGCCGTTCCTTTACCAGAGCCAGGGATTACGATGCGATGGGTGCACAGGTACAACATTGGTTTTAGACACAATTCTTTTTTTAGACACTACTCCTTATCATCAATTATTTACAAATACAACCGAAATTGAATCACTACTTGCTTTTAAAATAGTTTTTCTCGGGCCCCCGAGTGGTGCAGTGGTCTAAGGCCGGGGACATAGAATGCGCCAAGCCATATGCGTTGCAGTGGATGTCCGTTCATTCAAATGTATTGCAATGCACAACGCTGTGACTCCTTTGCTGGACTCGGTTGCAGAGCTTAAGGGGTGTTGCCTGTGTTGGATTATTTTTCAACTTTAAATTTATAAATTAACATTTATCATTAATCTACAATGAGACAGAAGTTGAAAAAGTAAAATACCTGGCATCTGACTACTTCTGCCGACCTATTTATGCGGCATACCAACTATGCCCCGGAGTCCAGTACCAGGTGATCTGACTCACAGCTGCCCGTGGTGGCCGGGTGCTAGTTGGACAGGGCTGCTTTGTATTGAGCTCAACTGCTGTTGTTTCTACCTAGGTTTCACAGGTGAATGTTGTAATCATCTCTAAACTCCCCATTTACCTTACTTCTCCAGACGCAGTTCGTCCAGTGTCCAGAGGGGGAGCTACAGAAGAGGAAGGAGGTGGTGCACACAGTGTCTCTCCACGAGATCGATGTGATCAACAGTCGTACCCAAGGTTTCCTGGCCCTGTTCTCTGGGGACACTGGAGAGATCAAGGCCGAAGTCCGTGAACAGATCAACGCCAAGGTCTCTGAGTGGAGGGAAGAGGGCAAGGCTGAGATCATCCCTGGGGTGAGTCTGCAATCACCTGTGGGTTTCCAAAGCCCAGTCATGGACTTAAATAAATTGTGGGTAGAGAGTCTCCGTTAAAAGTGCTTTGTAGTCATGGATTAGATTTAGTCTGTCTGGAAAACTGGAGTGAATTTTTAAAGTACACTTCAAAACTCCTGTATAGTGTATTGCGTTCTCTGTGTTTTGTGATTCCAGGTGCTGTTCATTGACGAGGTGCACATGCTGGACATGGAGTGCTTTTCCTTTCTGAACCGGGCCCTGGAGAGTGACTTATCACCTGTCCTAATTATGGCCACCAACCGGGGAATCACCAAGTAATTTCTGAACCTGCAATGCTGCGTCTTGTGTGCCAGATATTTTTGGGTCGGCTGCCAGTAGTAAATTTATTTACTACTGGCATGTCAGAATCCCTGACGTGTTTAGAGCTTGCATAATGACAACATGTCATTAAAGTTTTGCCAGTAGTTTACATGGGCAATATGTGATTTGATAATAATACCCCTTTACTTTTTAGGAATACAATTTATGCTTTATGAATTTATTTCCATGCACCACAAAACCATGCTAGAAGCCTTTTTACTACAAAGTTTAATGATGTTAAAAATATATAACTGTAGCTTCAAACATGGTTAAAATTTGACTTTTTTATATACAGATTATACCTTTGAAAGCATTGCTTTATAAGAACATTATTTGGCCTCATGTAACAGTGTATCTTTCTGTCCTCCTCCATTCTGTCAGTATCCGAGGCACCAACTACCAGAGTCCCCATGGTATCCCAATCGACCTGCTGGACCGCCTCCTCATCATTGCCACCTCGCCCTACACTGAGAAAGAGACACGGCAAATCCTTAAGATCCGGTGAGAGAATCACTCTGCAGTTTTCTTGTCTGTTCTCTGTATTTAAAAATTAAAATCCAGTAGCATAATTCTTTTGGGGAAAAACATTGTAAAAACTTGCCACACCCAGACTTAAGCAAACAAGCTGACTTTCACGAAGTTTGTTTGTACACATCCTTCATATGTGAAATGTATATGTTGCATGGTGGTTTAAAAAAAATAATGTGTGTTTTGTGTAATCGGATGGCCTTCATTCAGGGTCACGAACCTATTCCCATGTGGGACTCACATAACGTGAAACACATGTCGGGGGTTCTGAGTTGTAATGCTTCTGTGCTGTCCACCAAGGTGTGAGGAAGAGGACGTAGAGCTAAGTGAGGAGGCTCACACTGTTCTGACTCGTATTGGCCAGGAGACGTCGCTTCGTTACGCCATCCAGCTCATCAGCACCGCTGGCCTGGTGTGTCGCAAGCGCAGGGTGAGCCTATTTCTTTATTTTATTATCACAAGCATCATCGTTTGATGGGCAGGGTGAGCCTATTTCTTTGTTTTATTATCACAAGCATCATCGTTTGATGGGCAGGGTGAGCCTCTTTCTTTATTTTATTATCACAAGCATCATCGTATGATGGGCAGAATGAGCCTCTATTCTTTATTTTATTATCACAAGCATCATCGTATGA